>JASAND010029315.1:0-14061 GCA_030248195.1 Trissonchulus latispiculum | reverse complement strand
AGTGCGGAATTTCGCAGTTTTTTTCGCAAAAAAAAAACACAGACCCCACCCCACCACGGCACTCTGCAGTTCTATGACAAAAGTTGCTCAGTTACTGTTATCAAACCAATTTGAAAAATTTGCCTGACCCAAAATCGCCTAAGTCCCACCCCACCCCACCGCAGCACTCTACGAGCTGCTTTGAGCATGCAATTCTATGATAAAAGTTGCTCACCTCACTTAGGGCTTTTCATTTTAATTTGACCACCTACCGCCGAAATGCGCCAAAATTGCCGCCACCACAGCACTCGCACAGTATGCAATTCTATGACAAAAGTTGCTCAGTTGTGCGAACTCGCAATCAAATTTGACCAATTTTATTTTTGACCGGAAAAATCGAATATTTTCCCGCAACTCTTATTCCCACTTTGAAGCATCTCTATGACAAAAGTTGCTCACGACCGAAAATGGGTCCCACCCCACCCCACCCATGCAATTCTATGACAAAAATTGCTCAGCTAGGGCTTTCGTGATGCAAAATTTGACCACTTTCCGGGAACATTTTAATGACCCATTCGACGTCAAGTGGAGCAACTTAGCTAGGTAGTTGCGTTTACAGTTTCGGAAACCAAAACCTTTGTGGGTAAGAACATCGAAACAACGTGATTTTCCGAACGACAGAGACCATTTATTTTCAAACCCATAGTAAATAGTATGGACCTCGGGAAACATTTGAGTGGAACCAACCCTTGAATAAATCGACAGCTTGAAGATCTATCCTCAAAAATGGGCCCACCGGAGAATAACAAAATAAACGAAAAAAACTGGATTCAAGTTGGACTTCAAACTTTGGCGAGCCAGTACAAAATTGCATCGAGTTGAAAAAATCATACTGTATTGACATTTTGACATACTGATTCGCTTCGCCATAGGCGGCGTACCCCCGCCAGTCTGACTTATTACGGCACTTTGGCATACTTTTGGCCGACATTTTTGACTTTGGCCCCCCGCCAAAATTATTTCTTGTGTCTATCGATATATGCATACTGATATATGATATAATGCTATGTTATATGATATATGCTATGATATATGCATACTGATATACATTTATAAACCGCAGACATGAGTTCGGCAGGAAGCTGTGCCCATATTAATTCGCTCTAACTAGTCTCTTCTATTTTGAACCCTGTATATTAAGCATTTAAAGACCGAATCCTCTTGATTTTGCAATCACCATCACCCCATATTACTTTTCATGCTCCAAGGAACGACTGTTTCTTGTGTACTATACTGTGCATCAGCAAAGCCTGTTTAACAAACACAGGTGGAGGGGTCCCCTATCGGGGCTATTTCCAAACTGAACTCAGCAACCCCGGAAGCAAGGATGCGTCTAGATATCCGTATATGAACGAAGAGGGCATTGTGAAGAGGTACCTGGTAGCTGACACAAAGTGACAGACCAATGAGGGGTTATTTTGTCATGCCAAAATTTTTTTGGACAGAATTCTCCAACTATTTTCAGAGAAATTGTCCAAATTTTATTAGACGGTGATTCATATTTACCTCAATGGTGCTTAATTCAAGCCATTTTCCTGTCAAGTATGGCTGTACTCTTGTGGCTGAAGACTTGCTGCATTTTCGAAGCAATTTAATTTTCAGATTTTTACGGGCTAAGTAAGTTTTCATCATTGCAATAAAAGCAATCAATAGCTAGTAGAACCGAAACCGAAACATGAAATAGAAGCCTGAAGAAAACTAGTCAAAGCAGCAAGAAAAAATGTCTGAATTAAGGAGAATTTGGTGCAACTTTATATTCAAAGAAACTCACAAAGTACCATAACACCATTTTACGTGTTAGATGATTGATATCACTTTGTGCCAGTGCTTTTATGATTATTTTTTGAAACTGTATCGCAATTTTGAGTTGGGCGAGCTTGCCACGTCGTTTTAAGCATTCACATGAGCTTACGAAAACTGAAACCAGCAAAAAATACATCAGAAATTTTCTTACATACTGACATCTGTCGGGAAATTGAATATAGACAAGCGTTTTGAGCAATCATTTCAGAACCAGCCGAGGTGAAGGACATGTGGACCGAGAACAGTTTGGCTCAAAGCCTGCAATACTCCGAAAGCCAAGCTGTGCTGTGATTTGAAATTTCGACTTTCTCCTCAACTGGCTCAAACCAGAAAACCGAGCTCTCTACAGTAGGGCGAATTTCATCCGACAAAAATGCCGGAAATTGCCGTGAGTTTTTGAGAAAACATTTTCAGACAAATATCTGCGCTCGGCAAATATGCAACTACTTTAATGTGAATACATAGGCATTAATAAATGTTGCAGTTAGGCCGTGTTAAACCAATGCGGCAGTCATTTTGAAAAACTGTTTTTCGAAAATCACCATTCGTTTTGGCAATGCTGGCAACCGCAAGACGTCAATTCGTGGTGCACGAAAAGTTTATTTTCAGAACATTCCGGCCTTCAATTCCTCCCAAACCTTGACACACTTTGGCAACATTCTTTGACACAAGTCACCTGATCTGCTACACGGATTGGTTTCACTGCCTGAAAATGAGGAACCGTATAATCACCGAAGGCCTCTGAGGAGAACTGGAGACTCAACAGTCTGCTGAAAAACATTGTTCCAACAAGTAGCTGTTCGATGAAAGCCTCACTGCAAGGAATGCTGTAAAATCGTCTCGAAATACTATTGAATAAAAAGCAACATACATGGCTTTGAAATTGAACCAAACCTGTTTTGGATGACATAGTCTCATATTTATAAATGAAAATGCCATCCGAGCAACGAAAAGACCAAACAAACTGTACCAGGATATTGGCAGGTCAAGGCAGTTGAATGAAAATTAATATTGATTCAGCATTGATCAATCCATTCCTGGCGATGCTGTCAGCAATATACCAAGGTAGTGGCCGCTGTGTCCACGATAGAGAGAGATTTTGTTACTTGCTACCTGCCCTGCCTGTGAAGTGGCTCCCCATATGGTCTTGCCAACCCAGTGGAAATTTAGTGAAGTGATCAAAGTGGTGTAAAATGCCAAAGTTTGCAGTATATGGCCTGTTTTCTACATATACATAAACTATAACTATGCTTAAAAGTGCTCAAGAAATCGGTTTGAAAATAGACATTTTATTAGCGCAGCAGAGAAAAGTTTGAAGATTTTGACAAGAAGCATTTGGCATTTTCTGGGCTGCCACTGAGAGCTTTAAAAAAGTGGGGGATGGGCGGGTGGGGGGGGGGCTTACCCCCGACCTTATGCCGCTTGATGGTACTTTCTTGATGTAGGTGTACTTTGATTTTGCACTTGTCTTATAAAGACTACTAGATCCCAGAAAACGGAAATTTCACGACAAAGCATATATACGCGAAACAGAGCACGGAGCAATTTCAAGTCAAACACGGGGCAAAATGTTCGGGGGTCCGATCACCAAGCCTCCTGATCCGGGACATTTCAAGCCCCCTCGCTGAGATGCCCTGCCACGCTGCTGAGGACACTGGTTATTATGAAACCATAATAAAATTATAAAGAAATTAGATATAACTCCCAACAGCAGCTGTAGAAGCAATGTGGGAGCAAGTAAAGGGTCTCTGAATGTACAGATGACAAACACGTCAGCGAAGCATCGAAAACTTGCATAGCAGAACGGAAAAATTTGGAATAAATATTTTGCGAAAACTACATTTTTCTATGTGCGTATACGGGTGCTTCAGAATGCTTACATAACTCAAAAATTTTCAACGCCAAAATGAAATCGACTATATCTTACGATAGTGAAAAGTTAGAAAAGTACTGTAGCTCATTCCTATATAACTGTCAAAAATTGACTTCATGAACGTTTTAATCTTAGAAACATTTTGGGAAAGTTTCATCAAGCTAAATCTTTGTTAAGCCGTAAACAACGATACTTATTTGCCCAAAGTAAACTTGGGTTTTCCCGACCGTACAATCTGGCAAGTTAACCTTTTGCAATAGCAGCGAGCTTGAACGCCAACAAAACAGGTTTATTGTAGGCTGTTTTGAGACGAAATTTCAGTGGCAGACCCATTTTCAGCCTCTAAACTTTTCGGCTCTTTATATTTTTGGTGAAAAATTAAACGCCAATTTTTAATAAATTTCACAAGTTTTTAAAAAATTTCGCCTGCGACTTTTATACTTCTGTGTAGGTAGTGTTCTGCGACAGCACTTCTATTTTCTTTCCTTTCCTGTTTTATACGTATATATGGTAACTGTACTCAACACCTTCGGTTGCTCATCTACACGGGCGTTTACAAATTTTGTACATAACATATATATATATATATATATATATATATATATATATAAATGGGCAATACAAGACTGATAGTGGCTTCTGAAAGTGCTCAGAATGAAATCGTGGAAGTGAAAAATTCTGAAAAGCATCAATTCCGGTTTTGGTTTTCCACTGATCGATTGTATGTCTCGCAACTCATCTCATCACCAGCAATCTTCTCTAACATTTGAATTGCTGAATTTTCCACGATTTCAAGAAATTCTTCAACTTCTGGGGGGCTCTGCCGGCTGCCCCCCCCCAGACATAGTTTCCCTGGAAATTTTGGTTGGGGGGGGGTAAACTTCGGAAATTTGGTGGTCGACCCCCGACATGTGATGGGGAGTACCCCCCCCCGAACCCCCCCAAAATTCGGACCTCAGAAAATTCAAAAAATGGCCAAAAAATGCAAAATTTTCTGTAATTTAGCCCTTTTTTCATCAAAATAAGGCTTGTTCTTAACGTTTTAGGCGTTTTTGCACCGTTTTAAAGCGATTTTAGGCCAAAATTTTTGAAAAATTTTTCAAAAAATGACCATTTTTCGACCAAATTTAGCCAACTTTTTGGGTCCAAAAATCGTTGGGGGGGGGTTCGGGGGGGGGTAGCCAAAAGTGGGGGGAGGGATTGTCCAAAAATCTGGGAGGGGTAAATTTGGTCGAAAATTTTGGGGGGATACCCCCCAACCCCCCCCCCCCCCTAAGGAAACTATGCCCCCAGACCCCCCGTGTTGGTTCTTTCTCTAGATCTTAATGCTTCATATTGATGGTTAAATAGTTAAATATTGGTTACACATTAAAATAATGTTTAAAATACTTATTAAATTGTTTAAAAATAAATTTTATTTTTGACGCAGTGACCCCAGTTCCTGACGCAATGAAATTTTTCCTGACGCAGCATTGGCGCAAATCGTGAAACCAAAAAACCCTGGGAGGGGAGGGCATAGGTGTGTTAGGGGGGGGGGGTGGGGGGACCCCTCCCCCCAAATGGAGGGGTCGCCAACCCCCCCTAAAAATTTTTTCTTACCCCTCCCCCCAAATCGTTTTTTCAGACCCCTCCCCCCTAAAAATTTTCAAATCCCTACCTAAATTTTTGAAAATTTTTAGCTAAAAATTCGAAATTTTTCCAAAAAATTCCAAAAAATTAGCGAAAAATTGCTAGAATTTGCTTAATTAAGCTAAAAATCGTTAAAAATAGCTGTAAATTGAGAAAATTTTTCATTTTTTAACGAAAAATCTACTTTTTTCGAAATTTTTCGCCGACCCCCACTAGAAAATTTTTCTTACCCCTCCCCCCAAATCGACTTTTCGCGACCCCCTCCTCCCCCTTTTTTCACCAAACCCCCCTTCCTACTTTTTTCTGAACCCCCACTCCCACTTTTTTCGCCAGCCACACCTATGATGGATATATATCGTTTTTCCAATTGGCAAGGAAATAACCTTTTCCATACACAATACACTTTTCTTTGTAAAACTGAAGGGTTCCTGGAAAAGTTTTAGTACCCCCCCCCCCCCCCCGGAAAAATTTGGTTACCCCCCGGTTTCAGCGGCCCCCCCCTTTCCTTCAAAATCCTGATCCGCCACTTGGAATGGGGGGACGAACTCTTCGGCGACGCCGGAAAATTCTTGAAAATGTGGCCGGGTATTTTTACTCATACGACTTTAATCCTTAGAACCTGTGGGGGTCATAGTTTTTTTTAGGGGGGGGGGGGTAATTTCCCAAAGCGCCGCTGACCAAATTTACCCCCTCCCAGACGACCATCCCCCCCCCCCCCCCCCCCCCCCCCCCAACGATTTTTGGACCCGGTTAGCTAAATTTACCTAGAAAAATGGTCATTTTTTGAAAAATGTTTCAAAAATTTTAAATTAAAAATCGTTTTAAAACGGTGCAAAACGCCTAAAACGTTAAGAACAAGTATATATTATTCGGAGCGAAAGGGCTAAATTACAGAAATTTTTGCATTTTTTGCCATTTTTTGAATTTTCTGGGCCCGGGGGTACTCCCATCACATTTCGGGGGTCGACCACCTCCCGAAGTTTACCCCCCAACCAAAAAAATTCCAGGGAAACTCCTTACCTGCCCGCCACCTTAGCTGCAACGGGTGCAAATGTTGGGGGTGGCTCCTACCTTGGATCTGCTTTATACCAACCCAGTCCTGGTGGTCGGTTTTGGGAGATTGGCGGCTGGGCTTTTTCTAGGCGAAGAAAGTGGTGGGGAGGTGGGAGACCCCCACTAGTGGGGGGAACTCAAAAAAGTGGGGGGAATCAAAGTGGTTGTAAAATCGCTAAAACACCTGGTAAAAATAGCCTGTTTTCTACATACATTGGCTCCCAAACTATGTAAACAAGTGCTCAAAAATCGAGTTTGAGCACCAAAATGAACGGTACGGTAAAATTCCGGCGAAGCCGGAAAAGTTTTGCAGAGTTTGACCAAAAATCCTAAACATTTGGCATTTTCTGGGCACCTTATGGTGTGTGGGGGGAAGCCCAAAAAAGTGGGGGTGGGGCCGAGAAGGGGGTCGAGTGGGGGGAACCCAAAAAGTGGGGGGGGGGGCGCCCCCCACCCCCCAGTAAAAAATCCCAGGTGGCGGGGAACCTTTCCTGAGGTTCTCCGACCCAAATGCCAAGCGCTCTGGGCCCGAAATTAGAGAGAGATACCTCATGATATTCAGTTATTGCTTTTGATTTTCCACTTGTCGCTTATAAAAATTTTCGTCCAAGAAACGGAAATTTATAAAAAATCACGATAGAAAAACAAAGCATACGCGAAACTGTTAAAAATTAAGGCTAATAAGCGCGAACAATTTCAAGAATTGATCAGTCAAGAACCGCAGACACAGAAATGTTTAGTTGTGCTGTTGTAGTTGCTTTCTGGTTGGGGGTCCGATCCACTAAAAACTCAAAATCCCGGGGGGAGACGGACGAAAAGGGGGATTCAAACTCCCAAACCCCCCCCTGCTTGGATACCCCACGTCCGCATGCCCCGTCACAAAGACCTGGCTGCGCCACTGATATATACGTATATTCCTGGCGGATTTTTCCGGGGGCCGGCTCCGGGGGGGGGAGAAATGTTTTTGGGGGGATTTTTTGTGCAAAATTGAGCCAGAAATTGATAATTTTTGTGTACATTCAGTCATTCTTGGGGGGGGGGGGGTGCGAACATTTTTCTAAATTTTTCTAAAAACATGCTAAGAATAGCGCTATTTCTATAGTAATCGCCTAAAAAGTTCGTTTTTAGTGCAAAAATAGCGCTTTAATAGGCAAACATTTGACTAAAAATCTTCGGCGAAGCCGGAAACTTTTTGAAAATTTGGCCTTCGGAGCGATTTTTTCAGAGCAAAAGTTGGTACCATAAGGGGCACCCATTTGGGGGGGGGGGCGAGTCCTGGGGGGGAAGGGTGTTTATGGGGGCCCACCCCTCCCACTAGAATAAGCCCAGGCGTATGTTGCTAAAGGACGTTAAAACACACTAACACTGAGAATAAGTCTACATGAGTCTCAGTCATAGTCTAAACATTAAACCCTAAATATGCGTACCCATATTCTCGAGATTTGCTCTTATGCTATGCTACACTAATTTTGATGGCACTCTGCAAGGGACATTCCCTGCTCCTTGCGTCTCAGAAATTCCGCATGGGGATATCCCAGACCCCTGCCTGTCCAGATTGTGGGCATGCAGAGGAAGACCTAGCCCACCTTCTTCTGCACTGCCCTTCCCGCAGAAATCCCCGACGACGCCATCTCGGAACCAGGCCAAGGCTTGACATTCCTTTCCAAGGGCCCTCCAGGGGTACTGGCTTTTATCCGGGATGTGGGCCGACTCTAGCCGTCCCAGCCACATTGGACTTCCAGGATTGGCCCAGGAACAGGAAGAAGAAGACACTCTGCAATTCCACATATAACGTATATATATATATACATACTACGAAACTCTCACCTTCACAATTCGGATACTGAACCAAATGATAGGGATAAGTCGCTCCTTAACTGTATCAGAAAACCAAATAATATTTCATCAACCAACAGGTTTCCACTTTACCAGTTGGCCGACTGTTGACCCAGAATGGCCAACACTTCGTACAATGGGCTTGGCAGTCACGGCATATTATATCGCTGAATAGATGAATCAAAAATATACTACAAAAAGAAAATATACACAAAATACATATATACAATACAAAGTAAATATCAGCAATCAGCATACAGCCATAAGATCTGGGTACATATCTGATCTTACAGAATGGGGGCCTCTTTTCTGCGAGAAATCTTCTCCCCCAAAATTTCTTCCGCGCTCGGTAAAATCCCTAAAACGCACTCCGTGAGTTTAGGTAGTTTTTTTTAGAAATTTATACAAGTAACAAAAATGCTCGCACAAAAGAGGATAATATGTATGTGTTGGCTGTGTCTAATACGTATATATATCCTTTAAATTCCGGTTGAAGAAGTAAAGACAAAAGTTTCATAGGCACGTGACGTTATTTGGCACAGCAACTATTGGTGGATGGCATGGGCGTATCCAAGGGAGGGGTTTTGGGGGTTGAAAACCCCCTCCTTTTGGATTCAATTTTATCAATACTCCATTACAAAAAGTGCAAATTTTAGTCAAAACCCCTCCTTTTTAGTAAATTTTAGTTAAAACCCCCTCCTTTTCAAAATTCTGGATACGCCCCTGGTGGATGGTTTCATGTCAAAAGTTGCTCAGCTCACTTAGGGCTTTCATTTGAAACCAAATTTGACCACTTTTGAATAAACTTTATTTTTGACCCAAAATCGCCAAGTCCCCACCCCACCACACCACAGCCACTTTGGGTAAGCAGTTCTATGACAAAAGTTGTTCAGCTCACTTAGGGCTTTATTTGATACAAAATTTGACCACTTTTGAAAAACCTTATTTTCGACCAGTTGACCCCCCGCCCGACTGACCCTTCAAAACGGCAAACTGGAACCAGTCCAGAAAGATAGGCACGTCGGACGGCGAAATTGACTGCGGGAATCGATTCTCCGTGACAGAAAACCATTGAGTGGAAGATTTGATATTTCAAAGTTGAATAGATTTTTCATTTTTCGAAGTTTTGCCATTTTTGACGGGCCACTGTAGTCGCTAGGGAAGTGATAAAGAAACGCAACCTAGACCATTACTTATAATTATTATTATTATTCGATATATGTAATTTCTGAATATAAAAAGAAATCAGCTCTACCTCGTAATGTTCGACCTGAGCGACGACCACAAAAATGGTGACTTTTCGCTATGAGCCGACTTTGCGGCGCCACTGCGGCGCTGTGGCGCAGCTGCGGCGCAAAAAAGTTGCGATTCTTAAATTCTTTAGACGGTACTACTAGACCCCATTTGATACCAATTTTTACCACTTTTGAGAAACTTTATTTTCGACCATTGACCCTCCCACCCGACTGACCCTTCAAACGGCAAAGTAGAACCAGCCCAGCAAAATAGGTACGTCGGACGGCAAAACGAATACCGGGAATGAGCTGGGCACACCAGAAAACCCCCTATAGACAAAGTTTTGAGAGGCCAGGTAGAGCTACTATGGACCTCCAGGAAGCGGTTTCCGACTTGACCCTCCCGACGGCAAAGTAGAACCAGCCCGGCAATATAGACACGTCGGACGGCAAAACGGATACCGGGAACGAGCTGGGCACACCAGAAAACCCCTATAGACAAAGTTTTGAGAGGCCAGGTAGAGCCTACTATGGACCTCCAGGAAGCGGTTTCCGACTTGACCCTCCCGACGGCAAAGTGGAACCAGCCCAGCAAGCTTTCAAAGTTAAATAGATAGCGAGAAATTTCGATTTTTCATTTTTCGAATTTTCGCCATCTTTGACGGGCCACCGTGGTCGCTAGGGAAGGGATAGAGAAACGCAACCTGGACCATTAGTTAGTTCAATATATGTAATTTCTGAATATTAAAAGAAATCAGCTCCAGCTCGTAACGATCGATTTGAGCGACGACCACAAAAATGGTCACTTTTCGCTATGAGCCGACTTTGCGGCGCCACTGCGGCGCTGTGGCGCAAAAAACGTTGTGATTATTAAATTCTTTAGAGGGTACTGCTAGACCTATAGCCCTCTAGGTTGGCCCACCGCTGCAGTTCACGTGAAAGCGGTGAACATTAGGAGAAACCGAAAAAAAAACATCGCCGCCATAACCGGTCCGGGGCGCAACTTTTCTGCAGTAGAATCAGACCAAAAAGACCTCTTTCATGACAAATACTTTTCGTGAACTTTTACGCAGTCCTCTAAATTTTTTGTGAAATGTCGCAAAAATAAGGATGTTTCAACTTGAAGCTTAGCATACGAGTCTCGGTAACGAAACCTACCGCGCGCAACCGTATGAGTGCCCAAGGTCAACTGTTGTGTAGTGTAAAACAAGGCGGTGCAAAAGGAGGCCTTTGACCAGAAAAAGCACAGAGTTGGGGCCCGATTTCTTTTTGCTGAAATTACATTGTACGTATGGTATATACATCGTATATACCACTAGCGTAGCTAGAGAAAATATCGGAGGGGCAAGATGGTCTGAAAGTTCTATGGAGGAAAATTTCAGGCAAAACCTAGTGCTTTTTGTGATATTATCCTTCAAAAGTAGCACCGCAGGCGAAAACTTTTCTATTCATGCACAGCAGGGGCGTATCCAGGATTTTTAAAAGGAAGGGGTCCAACCCGAAAAGGGGGGGCGGTCCGGACCTAATTTTGTGACAAAAATGGCCAAATTTGGGCCAAAAATTACCGGAAATTTAAAAAATCTTCCGAAAAGGGGTGGGTCCGGGCCCCCTGGACCACCCCCCTGGATACGCCCATGATGCACATGGTATTTTTACAGGGGGGGGGGGTGCGGGGGCCCCCTTCCGAAACTGACCGTCCCCCCGAAATCGCCCCTTCCCGGGATTTTTGCTTCCCCCCCCCGGGATTTCTTGGAGGCCCAAATCTTTGCCAAAAATAGGCCAATTTTCAAAAGTTTTCCGGCTTCGCCGGAAATTTTTTGAAAAAATAGCCATTTTCAGCTTAAATCATGGCATTTTTGAGAACGTTTTAGGTTTCACCATGTAAAATACGCCAAAAAATACCATTTTTTGGCTCATTTTTACAAAAAAATCTCCCCCGAAAATTTCTTCCACCCCGGGCCCGCCCCCCCCCCCCGGAAAAACCCCTAAAAAATACCCTGCATGCACGCTACTGGTCAGGCGCGTAGCCGGGGGGGGAGGAATTCCCCCCGAAATTGTGTTGCCCCCAGGAATTTTTTCCTGCCATGTGTAAAATGCCCATTTTTCAAAAACATTTTCGCGCCTTAAACGCGAAATAAGTGTATTATATACCATTATAATACGTGTTTCGCAATTAAAAATGAGTACCAATTATATACAGTATTTGGTGTACTTTGACCACTTTCTGCATCATTTGGGTGCATGAACATACACGGCGCCTTAAATATTATTGTAATTTCAACGAATGCCCTGTAAAAATATCTCGAAGTTCACGAAATAGAAATATTTCTCAGCTTCTGGGGGGCGCCGCCCCACAGACCCCGACAGGATTTTGCACCCCCCCCCCCCCGAAATTTTTTCTGGCTACGCTAGTGCTACTGGTACACACTGAAAATTTTTCTTCAGCGATTTCGGGGGG
Organism: Trissonchulus latispiculum; assembly: GCA_030248195.1. Taxonomy (NCBI): domain Eukaryota; kingdom Metazoa; phylum Nematoda; class Enoplea; order Enoplida; family Ironidae; genus Trissonchulus; species Trissonchulus latispiculum. The sequence continues at coordinate 2,135 of JASAND010029315.1, read as the reverse complement.
GGGGGGGAAGCAAGGCCCCCCGGGTACGCCCCTGCATCGTGCATATAAACAAATGTTAGTCCCGTTTCTCTATCACTTCCTCAGTGACCACAGTGGCCGGTCAAAAATGATGAAAATTCGAAAAATCAAAACTTCTCGATCTACGTACTATCGAAAAATCAAAATTTCTCGATCTACTAAACTTATAGTCAGGGGGGGGGGGAAACATGACGGAAAAGAGGGGGAAAAACATGGTCGCCTACTCCCCAACCATAGCAGATGCAGCTGCCTAGTATAGCCCATTAGAAAGAGCAAGTCTAGAAGTATACCCTACAGTACCAGATTGGTTTCTAAGTTTGATTCTGTAAGTACAGTACTTGACCAAAGTTGACCTCCCAAAATTGGCCAAAATGCTAAGGATTTTCGAAAGTTTGCAAGTCTATATCTAACCAACCATCCAACTTTGGCTACTATAAATTTGCATGCGGGCATAATTCGACTTGCTCTATCACATGGCAATAGTGATTTTCCCCTACGTGCACCCAGTAAAAAAATTTGACCATGTTTTCCCCCACATAGGGTCCACTAGAGCGGGGAAAAAACATGGTGACCAAATTTTCAAATTTTTGCGTATGCTTCAGGAAGGCGTAACTAATGCTTCTATAGGAAAGAGAATGCTTTAAAACCGCTAAAAAACTCAAAATATGCCAACTTTGAGCATTTTTGAAGCTTCTAGCTCGAAAATTTGATTTGCAGCATCAACATGCCAGGTTTCATAAGTTTCTATGGTAAAAATGAAAATTTTGAAAAAACTTAAAAAATGATGGGATATTGCAATTTTTAACACAACTAACTTATTTCTAGCGATATTCTGCATATTATGGCCAGTTCCCAGCAGGTTTCATGCCCAAACAGGTTAGGTATATACGGCGGATTTGGCATTTTGACCAAAAAATCGGGTTTTAAGCTTGTTGTGACGCTAGAATGGTGCCTAGGTAGTTTTGCACGCTAAAAACAGCTGAAACAACGCTTTTAAACCACTCTAAATGGTTGCTTGCTAGAAATCCGTGCCATGTTTTTTTCCCCGCACCATGTTTTTTTCCCCGATTCGCGGGTAAAAAAAACATGGACAAATCCTGTTACTGCCAAAGCTGAGAGAGGTGTATGAGAAGTTTGAATATACGATTGGATAGGTATTTGCCCACGGTACGTAACGGTATACTCAAACCGATCCAAATCCAAACGAAGAAAAAGTTGGAGGCTTGCTTCCCTATTTATGTTTCCCCCCCCCTCCTGACTATATAAAGCTCAATCAAATCTTCCACGCACAGGTTTTCTGGAACGGAGAATCTATTCCCGTAAGCAGTTTTGCCGGCGGACTTCCACTTTGTCGTCTGGAGGGTCATGTCGAAATGTCGTTCCTGGAGATCAATAAGGCTCTATATACTTGGCCTCTAAAAACTTTGTCTATAGGAGTTTTCTGGTGCCTTGCGTACATTCCTGATATCCGTTTTGTTGCCCAACTTTTTTCAGGGCTTTGGGTCAAAAATCGTTTTTTCAGAATTCAGAGGCCGGAGTCTCTAATTGTTCCGTGTTGAGTTCTTGAAAATTTTGCAAAAATGTGAGTGGATTTTCCCCGCCACGTTTGGCAATGTGCCAGAGATTAACGGTGCAACGAATCGAACAAATTTTTGCTGTGTGCAAAGAGGAAGACTTGCCATCATATTTGCAAACTCCAGAACAACCCAATCAAAAGTTACATCGGTCCAATCCAAACTTTGGGTAATGGACCAATTTTGATTTTTCGATAGTATATACGTAGATCAAGAAGTTTTGATTTTTCGAATTTTCACCATTTTTGACCGGCCACTGTGGTCACTGAGGAAGTGATAGATGGTTGGATGGTTGGACCTGGACCAAAAAGGTGTTATTTTCAAAATGCCAAAAATAAGCAGGAGTGAACAAATGACTTGATCTTTGCAAACGTAGATTAGAAAGAGTCGCGCTTTCTGCCGGCAAGTTTTCCCCTAACAGGGGAACGTTGTCTCCCGCTGCTTATATAGCCATGTTGGGAAACTGATATTTTCAGATTTTGTCTGGAACTTTTTTATCATAACGGCTAGCTCAGAACTTTATATATAGTATACAAGAATAAA
>JASAND010029313.1:0-21805 GCA_030248195.1 Trissonchulus latispiculum | reverse complement strand
CCGTTCATGGCTTATTCTAGTGGGGGTCATAAACGCCTTCCTTTCCAAAATTAGTTCGCCCCCAAAACCAAAGGGTGCCTCTTTTAGTACCAAATTTTGCCCCGAAAAATTCGCTCAAAAGGCCAAATTTTCAAAATTTTCCTTGTTTGAAAGAGATTTTTACTCATTTCTTGCCTTGTTGACCACTAAATCTTCCTATTTTTTTGCGATAAAAATTAATTTTTACTGTGTATATATGCTAGAAAAAACAACGCTATTTCTAGAAAAATTCCTTCTCCCCCCCCCCCCAAAAGTTCCTTGCAACTCGGACATTTGACCCCTCAAGAAAAAAAGAAAAAAAGCCCAAATAAAGTCTACCCTTCGTCTTTCCAGTTTTGCAAACGGAGCATTGAACCACTTTTCAAAATTGGCACAAGATTTGAAAATACTTGGCAGCAGAAAGTTCAGCAAAGCCCACAGTTCTGGCAACTTATTCTGAAGCGGCGTTCCCGTTAGCAGTAGGCGATGCGGTGAGATATAGTAGGTATTCAGAATTTGTGTCAGTTTGCAGTGCTGATTCTTCATACGATGTCCTTCATCGATAATCATATACTTCCAGCGAACCTAAAACAGACCAGAAAATTTCAAATCCCAATAAGCAAAAAAACAAGTAGAAGGCAGGACTTGACCTACACGTTTCTTTCATGACAAATTGTGATCAGTACGACATAACTACACAATTATTAAAGGTAAGTAAATACGAAACAACCCAAGAAAGTGGACTCACCTTAGCCAGACAGGCCTTGTCTCGCATAATGAATTCATAGGTGGTCAAGAGAACGTTGAATTTTCCATGCTTCACTTGGGCAGCCAGGGAACGACGGGCATTTGCACTCCCTTTGTAGATAAGCAGCTTCACGTCAGGGGCCCAACGACCAAATTCCAGCTCCCAATTAGACAGGGTTCTGCAAAAGAAACCGCTTCAACTGTTATAACTATATATGTATAAAAAACTGAAATATAAGGAAATGATTACTGCAGTTGCTTCATTACTTCACAACTTACCAAAACAATGACAAAATATATACCAGCACCAGAAAATCAAAAATCGACAAAAACCTAAAACAGCTCCGTTGTCTTGACAGTTTAGAAATTTTTTGAAAACGTCCTCAAAACCAGCGATTCGTCCTATTGTTTTCATTCTTGTTGACAACCAGCAGCCTCTGACTTACGACAACGGCACTATGATCAAGTAGGGCCCGTTGACGCGCTTTGACTCCATAAGATAGGTGACAAGGGCAATTGTTTGAATGGTTTTGCCCAAACCCATTTCATCTGCCAGAATTCCGTTCAAATTATTGTTAAACAGGGACACAAGCCATTCTAAACCCTGCATCTATAAAGTACAAAACCACATACAACACGTTGAACATTATTGCACGCACAAACAAGATTCAAATTGAATTATAGAAAGCATGCATGTATACGTTTTGTGTGCACGTGGCGCGTTCAACGCAGAAATCCTATACATGGCAAAATCCGGTTAAAACATTACATTGCTCCTGTTTTTTTCTAAAGGCATTACATTGTACCTACCTGATAAGCTTTCAGTTGGCCGAATTTCAGCATAACAGGCTGTTCTGTAATCGTCTCATGAACACGATGCGCTGTCTTATAGTAATTTCCTTCGTCAAAGTGATCCGAGTATTCGTCGTCCTCGTTTTGCGCAGCCTGAAAAAAGCATAAGGTAAATGGTCATTCCTGGTCAAAATTAGCAACCACAATAACTGCCTCACTAAACAGATTCTAAGCGTTCAAATAAAATTTCATCAGGTAGCTCTGAGGTTCCGCTATAAGCTGACTAGTATGACTATGCGCTGACTAAAGGTTTTGGGGCTCTTCGGCAACATAATTACAGCATTTCATGCCTTTCGAGTTCATTGAATAAAGCATTGCTAAATAATTGTCATAGCCCAATTTTAAACTACGTACATCTGACTTACTAATCCCCTGGTTGTGGCAAACAGTCGATGCTGTGAAAATAAAGACAACAGAGCATTCGGTGGTTTGCTCCCTTCATTTACCCTAATGATGGCTCTATTCCGCTCCTCCTCATTCATATTCTGATCCGCCAAGATCTTCTGCGTATCACTCTGCTTCTTGCGAGAGGAAGAGGAATCGGTCTCCTCGTCTGAACTGGAATCGTTGCTCACATCATCATCATCGTCACTGTCATCATCACGTAGGACAACCTCATAGCTACAACAATAAATAATGCAGATAACTGTAAAGAAAGTAAAATCAAAAAAAGCAAGCTGTTCATGATACAGAAACACATAATATTGTCCAGTTGGAGTGTGAAAATATGGAAGCATGAAAATTGAAACAGGATAACGCTTTCCGTTGTGCTCCTAGAAAAATTAGCAATGAGTTTAAAATCCAGTAAAGTCGAGACGTGAAGCTTCACTAAGGGCTACATATAGCAGCCAATACTAGGGTGAAAACGTACCCAGGATTAGCTTCCAGCCAGGCATCAAGCTGTGAGGCTCGAGGCGCATCAGAACCGGACAAAATTCGCCCCGAGGCAACTTCACGAACTCTCGTAGGCAGATCAGAATTCTGGGAACTTTCATCCACATCTGCAGCACTGCTCGAGTTCGCTGCATCGTCTCCATTCTTCCCACCTTCCTCTGACATTTTCAGCTCGCGTTCTCTTCGCTATAAAATTTACATTTATATACATTCTAAATTTATAAGAAACGTACACACTAATTTCCTCATTTCAACAACTATCAAACTTTATGACCACATCAACAATTTTGCCAACAACACTAAACGTATTAAGACAATTTCTTTCATAAAAATCACATGTAGAACGAGAAATTGTAAGCTGAAGCAAGGCGAACCAGCCGAAATCAAGGATCCACACCTTTTGCAATTTCCTGGCCAATTTTTCATTTTTCACTCGTTTCTTCTCTGCCTGTTGATGCTGTGCCACCAGGCCCGTCAAACTCTGAATATACTCATCCGTCTGCTTTAAGAGATGAACGAGACGCCTGTCCTTCTTCTGATCCAAAAGCTTTCTGTAGCCTTCTTCATCTTCAACCTAAAATACCGAAAAAAGCAAGCAACATTAACACACTAACCGCGACTACTGGTCAAATTCAAGCTGTCTATCAAATACAAGCTCATAATCCTTTGTTAAGCTATTGAAGACAGAATACAGTTTAATTAACCAAGCTCCGTCTAACATTTTCATCAGGCTCATGACTATGATGATTTACGCTAGGAGGTCAAATTCCACAGCGTTAATACAAGAATCAATACCAGAATACAAGTGGAAAAGTTAAACTGTGAAAAAGATAAAATATTTAAAGGAACAAATTCCTAGAATATCAAAACCTACACACTGGATTTTTCCTAGAAAAAAATTCAGCGGTGGGAGGTTTGCGAACCCAATTCTGGATGAAGCCGAGTTCTGGCAATTAACGCCAGAGCACCTGACAAGTTCACGAAACGCTTCGCTATAGGCTGAGCAACATACAACACAAAATACGTACAATGCACTTAATAATTATACACACGTACCATAAGTTTCTGCAGACGCTCCTTTTCCCTGCGTTCCTCTTCCTTTCTTTTCTCTCGTTCCGTGTTGGCATGATACTGTAGGACTTGTTTCTTGATCTTGGACATCTTCAGTCGATTGGATCGATGATAGTCACTGAATTCTTTGGCGTGTTGCAGGACGGCATTCACAAATTCCTAAACAAATAACACACTCAACCAGAATACTGGCAGCATAAATATGTTTCACTTACACACATTAATATGAATTAATAAACGTAAGAATACGTAAGCCCAGCCCAAAGCACCTCTGTAACCGAAACTCAATGCCCAACTACATTCAGATAGTGTTTTCCTTGAGACTTTAACAACGAAAAATCACTTTGTTGCGTGACTAAAATACAAGAAATAGTACAGCGCAAAACCGCAGTAAGCTCACTTGATGTCTCTGTCGTCTTCTGCGTTCATGCTCCACCTTCTGCTGCTTTTCCAGCTTCTCCGTCACACGAGCCTCTCTTAGAGACTGTTTCTTGGTACGACGATAAGCGCGAGGATTTAAAGCAGTCTCCAGGGTTGTATCAGCACGCATAGATGCCACGATCTCTTGGCGAAGCTGAAAAAATATTACTGCAAAAGTTACCACATTTTCATATCGCAGAATTATATATGTTATTAAGGTACACTACGTACGTACATGACACATATTAAATTACTGTACAGAAACTACATATACGTATTAGGTTATTAAATAGAACGCTGTGGGTCCATCTCTGTTGCGAGACTTTGGTCTTTTGGGGACCCCGTGAAGCGACAAAATTCGTTTAAAAGTTAGCCAAAGCACTAACTTTTCGGTGACATTTCTAAGAAGTGAAAGTGTTTGAAAGCCTAGAAACAGGGGAAAACGCAATAGTGTGACTACAATTTCAATCCATTTAAAAACTGATCGTCTTAAAAAGACATAAAAACCAGAACTTTAAAATATAAAATGGCATTAACAGACAAGTACGTATTTTAAATACAACAGCTAAATGAAAGTAACCTGTTTTTGGAACGGTAACAGCCGCAACGATCTTAGTTCGATTTCTACTTTAATTCTAATTTCTGGAGCGACATCAGCTGGTATAGATTCCAAAAGTTTAATTCTTTGTCCAATGCGGTTAGCAATCCTAAACAATAGTTACGACACGACGACATTATGAACGGTAAAAGAAAGAAACACAACTTACTGAACACAAATCTAAAACGTTCCTAATTACCAAAGCGGCTCCCAACTAAAAAAAGAAAATCACAGAACCAGGTCAAATAAGCTCTGAAAGTGCGCACGGTACTGGGCTTATTCTAGGGATTTTTTCTTGGAGGCCCACCAAAAGTCCGAGGAGCAAAGAATTTTTGAGGGGGAGGCGAAAATGTTACTTAAAATATGCTAAAAATACGTAGCGCTATTTTACTAGCACACTGTAAACGTTAATTTTTATGATCAAAACAGGCAGCTTTAGTCGTCAAAAAGATAAAAATGAGTAAAATTCTCCGGCGGAGAAGGAAGATTTTTAAAAAGTAGGCCATCTGAGCGAAAGTTTGAGGGAAACATTCAGTAGCAAATGGGGCAACCTCTGGTTTTTGGGACAAATTTTGTTCAGGGGGAGATCGTTTATGGGGAGTACCCCCCCCCACTAAAATAAATCCAGCGATATTTAAACCAGCATATATTCACAATTTGCACAAAATTTACAACAAATAGTCTCACCTAAATTCACGTTCCTTGAGTAGCTCTTGCGGATCTATACCCGGCGGTTTCTGCAGCGGCGTGATGCGGGTTAGCCGCTGTTGCTGTAGCTGAAACACTTGGAGCAGTGAATAGGGCAGCTGTTGCACTTTGCCAACCATGGCCCCGGGAAGCTCATACGGCTCCGGTAGTAGGGACGTTTTCTTGGGTGGTTTGGCTGTCTCGGCCACCGTCGTCACAGGAACAGCTGCTGTACTCTGTTCAGTGGTAGTACTGGCCAGTTCCTGTGACGAAACTACTGGCGGCTGGGAAATCATTTGCTGCTGGTGCTGGGGTGGGAGCAGTGGTTGCTGGGGATGCTGTTGCTGTTGTTGCTGCGGATATCCAGCAGTAGCCATAGTAGCGATACCAGAAGGTATAGGCTGATTGCGAGCCAGTAGGCGATAGGCTGAAATTTGGGCTCTCAGCTGATCAACCTGATTAGGATTAAGATTTGTCATGGGCGGAGGCCCGCCGCCATAGTGCGGAGGTGGGAGAGGAGGACCACCTACAGACATCGGCATTCCCTCCGACGAAGGCGGGATTGGCTGGCCGTCCGGACCAGCGCCACCAGGCTGCAGTTGCAGCTGCTGGTCCGGTCCTACTTGTGCAGGAGCAGGCGGCTGCTGGCTCACTCCTCCCAAAGGTGTCATAACCGTCCCTGAAGTGGGCTGGCCCGGAGGAGGGCCACCAGGTATTTGCTGCTGCTGCTGGAGTTGTGGATGAACTGCCGGCGGTGGGGCGATTCGATAGGGCCCGCCGGCCGGCTGACCGGAACCAGGAGGAGTCTGATAATAGATCTGCTGCTGCTGTTGTTGTTGCTGCTGTGGTGGTACGGCCTGTGATGGATGTGGCGGCATCTGATAGGGCTGCATTACAGAAGCGCCAGGTGGCGGAGGCCCGTAACCGGGAGGGCCAGGAAGTGGGACCTGATGCTGTCCTGGCTGTTGTTGTGGAGGCTGTCCCCCACCGCTTCCAGTCACAGATACAGGTGGCTGCTGTGGTGACTGTTGTGGCGGCATCTGTGCATATCCTTCAGGAGCATAGGCGCCTAGAAATGTTGAAGTTGTGTAGATATACATTTCGGGCTTACATATTCTAGGAACTTTTTCTTGGGGGACTCTTTAAGGAGGGAGGCGAATAAGTTCTGGGGAGGGGATAAAATCTTTCAAAAATGTTCTAAAAATTTGACAAAAATTGAGATATATACTTTTATATATAGTATATATCGCCGAAAATGCTCGCTTTTAGTGGAAAAACAAGTAGACAAATAGTGCTAAAATAGGAAAAACGGAGTAAACATCTCCAGCGAAGACTGAAAATTTGTGAAGACTAAAAAAATGTTACAAAACGAGCACCCATTTTTTTCGCGGAGGGCGACATTTTTGGTGGAAGGTCGTTTATGCCCCCCCCCCATTCCAGTAGAATAAGTCCAGCATTTCTCTCACTTTTCAGACAAAACAAAATATTGGTATATACGTACTCCTGTTTGTGTGATTCTCATAAAAAATGCACAATTTTCCAAGAACAAAACATCAGGACACAGAAATGTTTTTATATCTGGGGTTTCCCAACAGAAAAAGAGGCAATTTCTGGCCATCTTTTATTAAGTGAGAACACTCACCTTGTTGAACTGATGGCGCCGACATCCTGTAGGTTTGTTGTGGCGGACCAGCTTGATAGTACTGAGGCTGACCACCGCCAACAACACTGGGTGGCCCCGGTGGCACTGCGGATTGCGGCAGAGCGTAACCTGGAGGAGGAGGTTGATATTGTCCCACCGGATGGTGTCCAACAGGAGGAGGCGGCTGCTGCTGTGGATAATTGTAGTTGTCCATGGCAGCTTAATAAAAAGCAAAACGCATCTAAAGGTGAGTTGGGGGGGCAAATGGATATTATGTCCTGGACTTTCACAAAATGTATATAATTGTCACTCACACCTCCCTTTGCCTTCGGCGACCCCTCCTTAAAAATCTTCAAACCCCTGACTCTGGCTGCCTACTTTAAGCTCTCCGATTTTCTAAAGATCATAACTACAAGTTGCCAAAAACCTGGAAACTAAAGGGAAGGTGCTGTCATTTTCTTAGTGTGGGGGGCCGACCCCACTTTTCGGTCCCTCCCACAGGTGTAATGGAATTTGGAGTGGGGGGTGGGCTTACCCCCCAACATTTCTTGAGGGGGACCCTCTGGAGACCCCCAACCATCCCCCAAAACATGTTTCAATTTTTATGCCAAAAATAGCATTTTCAGCCGTTTCCAACATAGGTGTGTTGGGGGGGGCCCAAAAATGACAAATTTTGGCGACCCCCCCACCAGATTTTCAGATTTTTGCTACCCCCCCCCCTAGATTTTTGGCCAAAAAGTGGTCAAAAATGGCATAAAATCGAAAATTTAGGGGGGGTCCCCCCCAGGCGCCCGCACCCAGGATTTTGAAAAGGGGGGGGTCCAAGGTAAAACGTAAGGGAGGGGTCTGGGGGGCGGAGCCCCCCAGAAGTTGAAGAATTTTTGCATTTTTGCCAAAAAACAGTACATTGGCCGTTTATTTCTTGCAAAAAGTGAATCATCGCGCCGCAGGCGCGAAAATTTTTTAAAAATAGCTATTTTTGCCATAAAAATAGCAAAAATTTTCCATATTGTCATCCCAAAAGGGGGGGGGTCTAGACCCCTTGAACCCCCCTGGGTGCGGCCTTGGTCCCCCCATAGTTTCCCTGGAAGTTTGGGTGTGGGGGAGGGGGGTAAATATTGGCCGACCTCCGAAATGTGATGGGGGGCACCCCCCCATTCCCCAACCCCCCCCCCCCAGAATTCGGACATAAGAAATTTCGAAAAATGGCCAAAAATGCAAAATTTTTCTGTAATTTAGCCCTTTTTTCATCAAAATAAGGCTTGTTCTTAACGTTTTAGGCGTCTTTGCACCGTTTTAAAGCGATTTTAGGCCAAAATTTTAGAAAAAGTTTTCAAAAAATGACCATTTTTCGACCAAATTTAGCTAACTTTTTGGGTCCAAAAATCGTCGGGGGGTTCGGTGGGGGGAGGGATAGTCCAAAAATCTGGGGGGGGGGGTAAATTTGGTCGAAAATTTTGGGGGGATACCCCCTACCCCCCCAACCCCCCCTAAGGAAACTATGGTCCCCCACCCTCCGTCGGAACCCCCCCCAGATTTTTTGCCCAGCCACACCTATGGTTTCCAATGCCGATGAACATTCAACTATGAAGTAATTTTGACATTAGACATTGTTTTTAAACTATGTCTGTGTGCCAGTCTGTCTATCTGCCGGTTCCTCTAATTCTCGCGTCCTTAGTCCGTCTCCTCTGAAACTACTAACCCTGATCCTATCACCGCGCATCTTTGAGTGTGTGCTTGAATTGGGCATCAGCCTGTCGAAAGTCTGCTGTCTGAAAGTCTGCCGTCACCTTATCTCTTGTCTGTACTCGTTGTTTACAATAGTGAGTTTGTTATTTTATGACTTATACCATTAAAACATACGTAGTACTAAACGTCGTTCTCAACTGCTCATTTAATATAACTTGTGTTGAGTAAGGTTGAGCTGTGTCTAGGCGAGTATAGTAGGCAGTATTACTTTATCTTAAGTCCGAGCAACGTCTGCTAACTAAACCCTTCATAACCGCAGTAAGACGCTAGGAGTCTACATAGCAATCTCCCATTTAGCTATTTCAGACCAGTTGTATAGCACGCAACTGGTTGGTTACATTGGTTACACTGCTAGTACTGTCATTTTGCAACATATAGATATCAATAACTATACCTTTACCTGTGATTGTAATAATTCCGCTTTTAAAGATTTACATCATGGTCATATAATTACCGGCAATTTAGAGGTTATAGAAAATATACAAATACGTAATCTTCTAAGTAAAGGCACTAAATTCAGGCCGCGTAAACCTCCTAATATAAAAGAGGTGATAAATAATATTTCTGCCGCACTCGATAATTATATTAATTATTTAACAGATAAGCTAAATTTAGGTTGTAAGTTCGAATATTTATTGTGGAAACGGTCAATTCTAGATTCTGTTAACAGTATACTGTGTCAACAGATAAGAAACAGCAATCATAAATATTACACTAACATTCCTACTAATATTAAACAGGTAATTTCTCAATTACATGACAAGTTTGTATTTACTGTGGTTGATAAAGCGGCACAAAATTTTGCCATAATATATATGTAAGCAGTTTTATGTATATCGTTTACTTAAAGAAATAGGAATCCTTGATAATAATAATACGTATACTTTAATTAATGATACGACTGATAACATTATTGCTAAGTTAAAGTCTGATTGTTTACACTTTGGAATAAGTGTACCTAGCAATAACCTTAACTTGCCCTTTATTCAAATCATCCCTAAGTTTCACAAATCTCCTGTTGGCTTCAGAACTATAATTGCTAGCGCCAACAGCTGTACTCGTCCATTATCAATAAGACTAGGTCATGCGTTAAGGCGAATACAACATTCAGTTAAATGTTATACAAGTGCCATTACTAGGTACTCCCGTGTCTATAACCCTTTCTGGATAATTAATAGTAACAGTAATATATTAAATGATATACATGGTTTAAATCGTAATAACAGAGCAAGAACTGTTAATACGTTTGATTTTGGTCAATTGTATACTTCACTTCCCCATCCGGAAATCTTAACGTCCCTTGAATCAGTTTGTAATATTGCATTTAGTAAATCTAATCGTAAGCTTATTCTGTATGAAAGATCGGCTGCTTGGGGATTCAATACTAATAAAGGTATCCTGGCTGGAAAGGATACTATTATGGATATGATTAGATGGTTGCTAAATAGTTGCTTTGCTTTAGGAGATATTATATGTAAGCAAGAATGGTATCCATTTGGTATCCCAATGGGAACTAATGCAGCTCCTTTTATAGCTAATTTAACTCTTCTATCTTATGAATATAAATATACTACTAATCTGTATAAAAATAAAGAATTTAAATCTTTAGAAAAACTCAAGCAGGCATATAGGTATCAGGACGATATGACCTTCCTTAATGATCATGACCATGCTAATCAAGTTAATCCAGATATATATCCGGTCTGTCTGACTAAAGGGAAGGTGCTGTCATTTTCTTAGTGTGGGGGGCCGACCCCACTTTTCGGTCCCTCCCACAGGTGTAATGGAATTTGGAGTGGGGGGGGGGGCTTACCCCCCAACATTTCTTGAGGGGGACCCTCTGGAGACCCCCAACCATCCCCCAAAACATGTTTCAATTTTTATGCCAAAAATAGCATTTTCAGCCGTTTCCAACATAGGTGTGTTGGGGGGGGGGCCCCCCCCACCAAAATGACAAATTTTGGCGACCCCCCCACCAGATTTTCAGATTTTTGCTACCCCCCCTAGATTTTTGGCCAAAAAGTGGTCAAAAATGGCATAAAATCGAAAATTTAGGGGGTCCCCCCCAGGCCCGCACCCAGGATTTTGAAAAGGGGGGGTCCAAGGTAAAACGTAAGGGGGGTCTGGGGGGCGGAGCCCCCCAGAAGTTGAAGAATTTTTGCATTTTTGCCAAAAAACAGTACATTGGCCGTTTATTTCTTGCAAAAAGTGAATCATCGCGCCGCAGGCGCGAAAATTTTTTAAAAATAGCTATTTTTGCCATAAAAATAGCAAAAATTTTCCATATTGTCATCCCAAAAGGGGGGGTCTAGACCCCTTGAACCCCCCCCCTGGGTGCGGCCTTGGTCCCCCCATAGTTTCCCGGGGAGGTTGGGTGTGGGGGAGGGGGGTAAATATTGGCCGACCTCCGAAATGTGATGGGGGGCACCCCCCCATTCCCCAACCCCCCCCCCCAGAATTCGGACATAAAAAATTGTATGAAAGATCGGCTGCTTGGGGATTCAATACTAATAAAGGTATCCTGGCTGGAAAGGATACTATTATGGATATGATCAGATGGTTGCTAAATAGTTGCTTTGTTTTAGGAGATATTATATGTAAGCAAGAATGGTATCCATTTGGTATCCCAATGGGAACTAATGCAGCTCCTTTTATAGCTAATTTGACTCTTCTATCTTATGAATATAAATATACTACTAATCTGTATAAAAATAAAGAATTTAAATCTTTAGAAAAACTCAAGCAGGCATATAGGTATCAGGACGATATGACCTTCCTTAATGATCATGACCATGCTAATCAAGTTAATCCAGATATATATCCGGTCTGTCTGACTAAAGGGAAGGTGCTGTCATTTTCTTAGTGTGGGGGGCCGACCCCACTTTTCGGTCCCTCCCACAGGTGTAATGGAATTTGGAGTGGGGGGGGGGGGGCTTACCCCCCAACATTTCTTGAGGGGGACCCTCTGGAGACCCCCAACCATCCCCCAAAACATGTTTCAATTTTTATGCCAAAAATAGCATTTTCAGCCGTTTCCAACATAGGTGTGTTGGGGGGGGGGCCCCCCCACCAAAATGACAAATTTTGGCGACCCCCCCACCAGATTTTCAGATTTTTGCTACCCCCCCTAGATTTTTGGCCAAAAAGTGGTCAAAAATGGCATAAAATCGAAAATTTAGGGGGTCCCCCCCAGGCCCGCACCCAGGATTTTGAAAAGGGGGGGTCCAAGGTAAAACGTAAGGGGGGTCTGGGGGCGGAGCCCCCAGAAGTTGAAGAATTTTTGCATTTTTGCCAAAAAACAGTACATTGGCCGTTTATTTCTTGCAAAAAGTGAATCATCGCGCCGCAGGCGCGAAAATTTTTTAAAAATAGCTATTTTTGCCATAAAAATAGCAAAAATTTTCCATATTGTCATCCCAAAAGGGGGGGTCTAGACCCCTTGAACCCCCGCCCCCCCTGGGTGCGGCCTTGGTCCCCCCATAGTTTCCCTGGAAGTTTGGGTGTGGGGGAGGGGGGTAAATATTGGCCGACCTCCGAAATGTGATGGGGGGCACCCCCCCATTCCCCAACCCCCCCCCCCAGAATTCGGACATAAAAAATTGTATGAAAGATCGGCTGCTTGGGGATTCAATACTAATAAAGGTATCCTGGCTGGAAAGGATACTATTATGGATATGATCAGATGGTTGCTAAATAGTTGCTTTGTTTTAGGAGATATTATATGTAAGCAAGAATGGTATCCATTTGGTATCCCAATGGGAACTAATGCAGCTCCTTTTATAGCTAATTTGACTCTTCTATCTTATGAATATAAATATACTACTAATCTGTATAAAAATAAAGAATTTAAATCTTTAGAAAAACTCAAGCAGGCATATAGGTATCAGGACGATATGACCTTCCTTAATGATCATGACCATGCTAATCAAGTTAATCCAGATATATATCCGGTCTGTCTGACTTTAAATAAAATGAATAACAGTAATCAGTGTGCAGATGTATTAGATATTAAAATATCTGTAATTAATAATAAATTTGTTACTGACATTTATGACAAAAGAGATAATTTTAATTGTAAGTCAATTAGATTTCCTAGTTATGAAAGCAACATTAGCCTCAGTTGTAAACATAACGCGGTTTACAACGGGTTTGCTAGATATGCTGCGATAATATCCACAAAGAATGGATTTGTCACTGCATGTGTCAAATTTGTTAGAATGATTAAATCTAAAGATTACCCTGTTAATATTGTACTTACGCTTCTGCATAAATGCATTAAGAACAAAGAATTAAATATCAAGTATGATTGTCTAATTGATGAAATTTTCTCTGAAATCAATGATAATGTACAGTAATCAGATTAGTATATTACTCAATGTATATATACGTAATGTTTTGTGTATAAGTACAGCACTGTGTGTAATCATTCATGTGTAACCACACGTGTGAATGGAAGACCACAGGGCAGAACCGCTTTTCTTCAACTTTAACGGGGGAACCAAAAGCCCAAAAGCTGCAATAGGTGAAGGGTACGCCACTGATGACGCCCGCCCTCACCTATATCAGTCTGGCAGAGTGGTCAGCAAATGATTGCACGTAACCGGTATGAGTGTATATGTTCTGCAATGCATGAAACCTGTCAGTTAGCACATATAATTAGTTTTTCAGATAGACATTACGATTGTACGTTTTCCAGTGATTGATTCTACAACCTTCTAAACTGTATTCGAAAAACGGTATACTTAGTCTTTTAGGTAATGGTAGGCAAATCAGTTACTAACTTCTCTATATGTAGAAAACTTGATTGTAAACATGCTTCCAAGTCCAAAATAAGGTCAATATATAATGAGTCAGAAAGCCCATAATACAGTTAAAAAACGTGTATTTCTCGCAATGATAAACACTTTGAACCAAAAGTTTGGTCATTTTTGGAAAAGTTTACAAAATTTACCCTAAAATACCAAATTTTGGGCCGGCGCGCGCGCGACTACCCCCCCCCCCAGATGGGGGGGACGTCCTCCCCAAAAAAATTCTGGAGAAGGGGCTGAGAAAATGGCTGGGGGGGCAACCCCCCCCGCCTTACACCTATGGTCCCTCCTTCACTCCAGGGTTTCCTTTAGTAGGGGGAGGCGACCCCACACGTTCCCCCCACTTTAAAGGGCCTCCCTCCCTACTCACGGTGCCAGCCAATGCCAAATTCTATGGATTTTCGGTCAAACTTTTCAAAAATTTTCCGGCTCCGCAGGAAATTTTTGGTCAAAGATCTCCTATTTTGGTGCTAAAAACTTAATTTTTGAGCGCTTTTTATCTGAGTACAGTATATATATATATATATATATATATATATATATATATATGTGTGTGTGTGTGTGTGTGTGTGTGTAGGAAACACGCAATTTTTACCGAATGTACATATATACGTATACAGCATTTTCAGCCATTTTACCAACCCGAGGTCTTCCCCCCCCACAAATAGGAGGGCTCCCCCAACACTTCCCCCCCCCCCCCACGTTTTCCGCCTAGAGCAAACCCAGCCCTCTTCGGAGAACACCCTGTCGCCGGCTCCCCCCCATAGGTGTAATTGGGGGGAGGTTTGGGGGGGGTAACCCCCCCCAGCCATTTTTACAAACCACCCCCAAAAATTTTTGGGGGCCCCCGGCCCCCCCCCCAATGGGGGGGGGGGGGGGGTAGTCGCGCCGAAGGCGCCAAAAATTGGCCCAAAACCAGGTATTTTTAGGGTAAATTTTGCAAAATTTTTCAAAAATGTCCAAATTTTTGGCTTAAACTGTTCATTAATGCGTGAAATACACGTTTTTAAAAGTTTTATGGACTTTCTGACTCAGTATTGACCTTATTTTAGACTTAGAAACATATTGGCAATCAAGTTTTCGAGTTTAAAACCCCTGTCTAATGTCAAAATTACTTCATAGTTGAATGCTTTTTGGCATTAGCAATGGCTAAAAATGCGATTTTTGACATAAAAATAGAAAAAATTTTTTGGGGGAGGTTTGGGGGAGGTCGTGGGGGGGGTTTGGGGGGGGTCTAAAAAGGGGGCCCCCCCGCAAAATTCCGGGGGAGGGGGCCCCCCCCCAACCCAAATCCCCGTTACACCTATGCTCCCCCCATTTCGGCAAGCCCCCGACGTAGGTGTACCTGGGGCCGGGTAGTACCCCTCCCCCCCAAATGGAAAATCCCTACCTCACTCTCGAAATTTCGGAGGCAGACCAAACCCCCAAATGGCCAAAATCCCAAACCCAAGCCACATTTGCCAGACCTCACGCTCAAAAATTTCAAAATTTTAAGTCCAAATTTATGGCTTAGCGTGTTTATTATCGCGAGAAATATATATATATATATATATATATATATATATATATGTTTATATATATATATATATTTAGGGATCGACCGGAATTCCGGTTCCGGTTCCGGTTCCGGTACTTTTTTGTTCCGGTTCCGGTTCCGGTTCCGGTTTTTCAAAACGTACCGGAACCGGAACCAATTTTAGCCTATTATCAAAAGCAAAATGTTATTAAAATTTTCAAAACTTTTTATCAAAATTCTTTAAAACTTTTTGAAAAACTGCAATTCTCTTATAACCAGAATATGATTTATTCAAAAATTTTCGCCTGCGGCGCTATTGCATTACTTAGATTGTTTCGAATTTGTAATGATGTCTAATGTATCGTTGTTATGAATATTAATATATTATAAAACAAAAATAATATATACTTAATAACTCAGATTAGATAGCACAAGACCGCCGAAACTTTTAAATTTAAGTAGTGCTAAGATACCTAATGCTGAATTGAAATTATTGAAGCCTTACCGTCGACCTATGCTATTTCAAAATTATAGAGTGCGCTGTTGTATAATCAGGGCAGTTTTATTTTTAATCACTTTACAATTTACAATACAATACAATTTAATCTTTTTAATTGTTTAAATCGAGACTGGACTTTAAATACTGACTACGTAAGTTTATTGCTCTTTGTTTAGTAATTAATCCAGTGCGCAGAACAACAGAATTACTAAAATATTATGGATGGAACAAATAGCAATGGTTTTTAAAAATATTTTGGTCATTTAAAATTTAAAAATCCTGATGAAGCTAGCCAAAAAAAAAGAAATTTTGTTCATTTCAAGTTGGAGAAATTGTGCATGAGATAGATGAAAAATAATAATTTTCATAGATGAAAATTTATATATTTCAACCATGCAAAAACCATTTGCATTTTAATCAGAAAACTCCAATAACAAAGTAATTATACTGAGATACGTATAATAACAAGCTAAGGAATTAAAAGACGATGTTCTAAACAAGTCCAATTTTGTATACAGCTGATGTTACCTATGTGAGTTCATAGCCAGATTAGATTTTACAATACGGAATTTATACAAGAACAGTAATTTTCAGAAAAATTTTAATTTTATCTGAAGTATATACAGAGAGAATAAAAGTAATCTAAAATGGTAATAGATATTTTTTGTTTTCTAAAAATGTAAATGGCATTATTATATATTTTTTATTTTGCGTTTTGAAAATGCTGCAACTTTTCCGCTTCTATTAAAGTTAAATGAACTTTTTGATTATGACTAGAAATTATCAGACAAGCCAGATAAAAACTAAACATGTTTCTGACTTATTTTGCGAAAGCTGTAAGAACAGTTTAATTGAACATTCAGCTAACTATATATATAATTAAGAAATTAAATTTTATTTGCCAGTAAATCTTCTTTAAAAGTCAACTTGCATGCATGTAAAAATATAGATGCCGTTTATTCATCGAAAATGTGCTCGAATAATATAAATATAGCATATTCATACCATGTATAATTAATTTAAAATTTTAATTTTAAAACTATATATAATGTAGCAAAGTTTGACTATGCTATAAGACAAAAATCTCTTAATAAATTGCAAATTTCATGTTTCTGCATTGAAAAATAACTATATAAAATATAAAGCAAGCGTTATTACAATGTTCTAGTAACTATAAAAAAGCGAAAAATTGTGCAAAAATTGTCCAAAACGTCAGAAAAATTTTTTCGATTTTTGTAGTGTTAAAGAGCTGGTTCCGGTTCCGGTTCCGGTTCCGGTTCCGGTTTTTTAAAGCCAATTCCGGTTCCGGTTCCGGTTCCGGTTTTTTGGAGTTCCGGTCGATCCCTAATATATATATATATATATATATATATATATATATACGTTTTTAATGGTTTTATGGACTTCTAGGCTCAATATTGTCCTTATTCTGGACTCAGAAACATGTTGGCAATCAAGGTTTTGAGTTTAATAACCCTGCCTAATGTTGAAATTAGTTAATGATTTCATGTTTTTCGGCATTAGCAATGGCTGAAAATGCGATTTTTGGCATAAAAATTGAAAAATGTTTGGGGGAGGGGGTCGTCGGGGGTTGGGGAATGGGGGGACTAAAAAGGGCCCCCATAAAATTGCGGGGGACCCCAGAATATTTGACATATATGTGTATACCCTCCCCCAACTTTCGGCTACCCCTCCGAACCCCCCAGCGATTTTTGAAACCAAAAAGTTAGCTAAATATGACCGAAAAATTTCTAAAATTTTGACTTTACAATCTGTAGCGGCGCCAGGATCATCATAGGTATGGCTGGGCAAAAAATCTGGGGTCGGGTTTCCGACAGAGGGTGGGGGACTCCCCCTAGATTTTCGATTTTATGCAATTTTTGGCCAAAAATCTGTGGGGGGGGGGCTAGCAAAAATCTGAAAATCTGGGGGGGGGGGGCGATAAAATTTGTCATTTTGGTGGGCCCGGCCCCCCCCTAACACACCTACATACAGTATCGCCAGGAGGATTGTTTGAAGGGGGGCCCAAACCCCAAACCCCGGCGACCTGTTTTTGGGAAATTCAAAATTCTTGCTAAATTTTAGCAAATTTTACCTTCATTTTCCAAGATTTTTAAAAAATTTCTTGAACCACTCAAACTATGCATATATATATATAAACAGCTGAAAAATTTTTCTAGGAGTGGTCCAACACATAGGTGTAACGGGGATTTGGGTTGGGGGGGCCCCCTTTTTAGACCCCCCCCCACGACCCCCCCCCAAACCTCCCCCAAAAAATTTTTTCTATTTTTATGTCAAAAATCGCATTTTCAGCCATTGCTAATGCCAAAAAACATTCAACTATGAAGTAATTCTGACATTAGACAGGGGTTTTAAACTCGATAACTTGATAGCCAACATGTTTCTAAGTCTAAAATAAGGTTAATATTGAGCCAGAAAGTCCATAAAACCGTTAAAAACGTGTATTTCTCGCAATAATAAACACGTTAAGCCAAAAATTTGGTCTTTTTTGAAAAATTCTGCAGAATTTACCCTAAAAATACCCAATTTTTGGCCAATTTTTCGCGCCTTCGGCGCGACTACCCCCCCCCCCCGTTTGGGGGGGGGGGCGGGGGGCCCCCCAAAATTTTTGGGGGGGGTTTTTAAAAATGGCTGGGGGGGTTACCCCCCCCCCCCAATTACACCTATGGTCCGACACCCCAAAGGGAGGGGCCCAAATCGCAAAGGGGTATCAATTGGTAAAAGGTTTTTACAGGCTTGCCAGAACTACATTTTCGAAATTACAGATTTTTCACAGCACAATAGCAAACAGTAAGCCCATCCACAATGTTGGCCTGCACAACTAAAAGACATGTCATTTCAAAGAGAACTCAGTTAAAATATCAAACTGGCTTAGGCTGACTATTAAGGCTTTAGGCTTAGGCTGAGGCTTAGACTCCATTAACTTGGCCGCGCCAAATTCGAGAACAAACGATTGACTGTCATGAAACGTTTGGTCACGTTTGATCACGTTTGTTCCACGCAAAACTGACGTTTGTTCACGGTTCAGTACTGAGATATTTGCAGAAAACTGTACCTTGGAGCTAAGTTCACGCTGGCCGCGCCAAATTATTATTTCTTTAAAATTTTTGTACCATTAAAAAGCATTCGTTTGATCACACACAGATTTTGTTTGATCACGCTTGTTGCTTGAGGTATAGCGAGATATTTATTTTTATTTTTTAACACTTTTTCTTAGGGTGCCACTTTTATTGGTCCCCCATCCCCAAATGGGCAGGTCGCCGACCCCCATAGTTTCCTTAGGACGGGGGGGGGTACCCCCCCAATATTTTCGATCAAATTTACCCCCCCCTAAGATTTTTTGAATTATCCTCCCCCAACTTTTAGCTACCTCCCCGAGCCCTCCCCCCCCAACGATTTTTGGACCCAAAAAGTTAGCTAAATTTGGTTGGAAAATGGTCATTTTTTAAAAAATTGTTCTAAAATTTTGGCCTAAAATCGCTTTAAAACGGTGCAAATACGCCTTAAACGTTAAGAACAAGCCTTATTTTGATGAAAAAAGGGCTAAATTATAGAAAATTTTGCATTTTTTGGCCATTTTTCGAAATTTCTGAGGTCCGAATTCTGGGGGGGGGTTGACCATTTCGGAGGTCGGCCAAGACTTACCCCCCCACCCATACCCGAAGTTTCAGGGAAACTATGCCGACCCCCCCCCCTCCCAAAACTGTTGCGTGACATTTACCCTTCCGCCTTTCGGCGACTCCACTCTCCCTGAAAACTTTCAAACCCCTGCCTAAGTTTTTGAAAATTTTTATTTTAAAGTCAGAAATATTTCCAAAATTTAGCGAAATTAGATAAAATCCCAGGACATTTTCAGGGATTTTTCCCGTGGGGGGGGGGTGAAATTTCGGGGCGGTGAAGGATTTTTTGTAAGAAACGAGCCAAAAATTGCTATTTTGGCATATTTTGCAGACCACAAAACGTTCTCAAAAATGCTTGGATTTAGGTTAATAATAGCCATTTTTACGAAAAATCTCCGAAAAAATTTTGAAAATTTTGGCAAAAATTTGGGTCTCCAAAAAATCCTCAAGCAAAAATGTAGGCCACGGAAACAGAGCCCAAAATTTCGAAAAAACGACTTTCAGCGGCCTGTTTCTGGGGAGGGCGCCCTGTAAAATTCGCTTAATTACGGAAAAAAATCGCTAAATATACCTGAAAACGGACAAAATTTTTCATTCTTTAATCAAAAAACAGATTTTTCTCCGACCCCCCTCAAAAAATCTTCTTACTCCTCCCACAAATAGACTTTTTTCAACCACTTTTCCCTCACTGCCTCGTTCACAGGATATTTTTTCTGAAAAAATTCTCGATGATTATTTTCCAGATTTTTTCCAGAAATTTTCCAGATTTTTTCCAGAAATTTTGCACACATTTTTGAGATACTTTCCAGACATTTTCCGACTTTTTTCCATATATTATCCAGGCATTTTCCAGGTTTTGGTCCGCATTTTAAAATTTTCCTGACTTTTTGAGGAGCCGTCATTTCTTTCCTAACTTTTTCCAGGCTTTATCCAGAGCTTTTCTGGGCATTCTCAAGACCAAGGACGTTTGTTGAACGAACTTTCCAGACGTTTTCTAGGTTTTTTCTGAATCAATCTGGCTTACTAAAGGGGGACCCCCTCCACAAAAACGACAACCACACAACATTTTCTGTTTTTAACTTTTTTTCCGGCAAATTTTTATTTTATTTTAACTTTATTTTTTGGCGTATATTGTGCATGGTGAAACACAAAAAGTTCTCAAAAATGCCAGGACATAGTCGACGCAGGGCTGGATTATGCTGAGGAGATCCCGTGTTCCACAGTGGAAGGTGGAGTTACCGGAACGGCTGCGTTCCCTGATTCTTGGTTCTAACGGACGTTTACCCTTGATAAAAATCGTGGCTTCATTTTTGGGCTTTCAAGATGCTTAATCTTATTTTGTGTGTTGGTTGAACTAATTGGGCTATTTTTAATGCTTCTGTATATATGCAGTTTCTTTGTGTATTGTCGCAATTCTCAGTTTGACAGATCTCTAAATTGTTAATTAATTGTTAATGTTATCTATCTAAGATCTAAAAGTATATATATACTCCACTCCGGTAACTCCACCTTCCACCGTGGAACACGGAGATCTCCTCAACATAATCCAGCCCTGCGTCGACTATGCATTTCTTCAATACCGGGCAATACAGCCATACACAATGTGACTAACCTGCCATGATATGTCCCATGCCGGAACATCATGGAATGAGATAGGAAGGCAAAAGTGGTCTTGGGCCCTGAACGTTTCGTCCCCGTTCTGATAACGCGGGGCTTCGGCTAGCTGGCTCCGCGGTAGGCACAGAAAAACTGGCCCGCCGAGGGTCCACGCGACGTTGGTAGATTAGAGATTCTGGGTGGTCTTTTGGCTCCGCCGGCGTCCAGTGCGCCTGTGAATACACAAACTAGGAACCGGACCAAGCATCCAGGACATCTAAATTTGGGTATGAGCAGTCAAAAATTGCACCATCGACTGAAACATTTTGGTACAGAAAGTGATGGCAAATCTTAATACTGTCGCATACCCAAGCACATATGCTTGATCCATTCCATAAACGAAGCAGGCACTGGAGTTCAGTCAGATGGTGCGGAGGACCCGGAACAACTTGTTCGTGGGGCCGAGTAGTTCGGACCCTCCGTAGGAGCCATCTGGTCACTTAGGGTGTGAAAACTGAGGAGGGTGATCCTTTCCAGAGTTCCAACATTCCATTAGATCCAGCACATTTGCAACGAAAATGTATCAAGATTGGCTGAATCACGTAATTTAAGTTCAAAAGAAAGAAATTGGCGTAGAATAGGTTTCTGTACTAATAGAAACATTTGCTTTGCTGATCCAACTGTTATGGGATTTCTGAAACAATGCAAAACTTGTAATTTAATGCTGTCCAAATTTCAGCTTGCTTTGGGAGAAGCTATAAATCCTAAATTTAGATCAAAAATGGTTTTTTGAAACAAACATTTAGTCGATTATTCTATTTCATAGGCTACAGTTTACAGAATAAAAGGCGTTTTCTCCACATCATTTTTACAGGTCTGATCAAATCATTGAAACTATTCCTTAAGCTTCAACCAAACACCTCTTTTTTAAACCCGAGTAAATCACGCCTTGTTAGTACTATATATCTTTTATTACATAGACGTAATTTACCCCGCGGCCGCCCAAGCCCAATGCTCAGTCCACATACAACAGGTATTAACGCGTATTAACAGGTATTAATTATTAC
>JASAND010029311.1:0-18891 GCA_030248195.1 Trissonchulus latispiculum | reverse complement strand
GTTTAGCACCCGCCCCAACATTTATGTATTCACTAAATTTGCCGAAGTATGAATCTAAGGGATTGGGGCCGAAAGATTCATTACTTCTGTAAATTTATGAGTACGGAATCTCAACCTTTGAATTTCCTTAACCTGAAATCCTTCATTCTTACCATCAATCCCATTCTCCTGCACTATAAATTAGTTTAATGTTTATACTTATATAGTCAATTTCTTTTACTAATTCCACCCGTTTTCGTTTCGTTTTGTTGTACTGGTAATTATCATTTATACTATCGTTCCTCTGTAAAATCAACCCCACTCATAAAAACCATATCCATTCCCCCTCTTTGTATTTGCTTTTTATTTGTTTTTAATCATAATTCTCCTTTAACTTGTTTGTATTATTTGAGTACACCTAAAAATTTTTATTAAAGATACTAATAATGCAAAAATCATTTCATTAATAGCTCAATATGGGATGATCATAAAATAAATAAAATATCATTATATACACCTAGTCACAACTCTTCCTTAACTTTGGTACTCAAACTCTATTTTTGAGCGCTTTTTAGCATAATTTATAGCAGTATTATGTAGAAAACTTTTTATTTCATTTTTGCGATTTTAGACCACTCTGGTTACCAGGCGCGTAGCCAGGGGAGGGGGAATGGGGGGAATTCCCCCCCGAAATTGTGTTGCCCCCAGGTATTTTTTCCTGCCATGTGTAAAATGCCCTATTTTCAAAAAATTTTTGCGCCTTCGGCGCATATTTACTTAAATTTACCATCATAATATAGGTTTGCAATGCCGAAAATGAGTTCTAAATACCCTATTGGGCGTGGTTCGCCCAGTTTATGCATCATTTGCGTGCATGAAAACGTATTGAACCTCATTTCGCTTCTTTAATTTAAAGAATGCTTTGAAAAAATTTTCAACTTCTGGGGAGCTCCGCCCCCCAGACCCCCCACCAAATTTTGGCATTCCCCCCTCCGAAAATTTTTTCTGGCTACGCTAGTGCTGGTTACTCCCCCACCCCCCCCCCCCCCCCCCCCCCCCCCCCCCCCCCCCCCCCCCCCCCCCCCCCCCCCCCCCCCCCCCCCCCCCCCCCCCCCCCCCCCCCCCCCCCCCCCCCCCCCCCCCCCCCCACCCCCCCCCCCCCCCCCCCGCACCACCCCACACCCCCCCCCCCCCCCCCCCCCCCCCCCCCGCCCCCCCCCCCCCCCGCCCCCCCCCCCCCCCCCCCCCCCCCCCCCCACTTCCCCATCTACGGTTTTTTCGCC
Source organism: Trissonchulus latispiculum (assembly GCA_030248195.1). Classification (NCBI taxonomy): domain Eukaryota; kingdom Metazoa; phylum Nematoda; class Enoplea; order Enoplida; family Ironidae; genus Trissonchulus; species Trissonchulus latispiculum. The sequence continues at coordinate 17,629 of JASAND010029311.1, read as the reverse complement.
TTGGAAAAGCCCAGATGTGTATGTACCATACTTGTGCTCAGTGGCGTATCCAGGATTTTGAAAAGGAGGGGGTCCAACCCAAAAAGGGGGATCCGAGCCTAATTTTTCCTCAAAACTGGGCAAAAAATAGCTAAAAATTCGAAACGTTTTCCGAAAAGGAGGAGGGTCCGTACCCCCTGGACCATCCCCCTGGAAACGCCCCTGCTTGTACTTGGGAGGTGGGTGTGGGGACAGTGGGGGGAAGGGGTCACTCAGCCTCCATAGTCCGGAATTATCTGTGTTTTTGAGCAAAAAACCTAAAATCCAATTTGTCGGTGCCCTCCCTCCCGCCAGAGTTCCGCCTCCTGCACATTGGTATGTACTACACTTAATAACTACATACGTATGTTAGGATCGGATAATGCGTTAGATCACTAGCGTAGCCAGAATGAATTTCTGAGGGAGGAATGCAAAACCGAGCTCGGAGCTCCCCTGGCTTATTTTTAGACCAAAATTTATGGGGGGCTCGAAGTTGGCCCCCGCATGACTCACCAAAACAGGGGAGGGTATATTTTTGAAAACAGTTGTGAATTTTTACATCTTTTTGTGCAAAAATTTGACAAAATCCGCTACAACTGACTAATGCTAGGAGTTTTAAAGCTAAAATAGCGAAAACCCCCTTAAAAATCCGGCGAACCGGAACATTTTTGAAAACTTAGGGTAAGAATGGTTATGGTAAAATTTGGCAATTTTTGGTTACGGGGCGAGGTAAAAATTTATGGAGGCACCTCGAATGGGGGGGGGGGGAGGTCGCCGAATGGGGGACGCCCCGCCGCCCTTCCCCAGTAAAAATAAACCAGCCCCCTGGAAGCTGAGAAAATATGTTTCTAATTTGTGATGTCTCGGGACTTTTTTGAAGAGCATTCTTTGAAATAAAGAAGAGAATATACTAAGGCCCAGCACGATTTCATGCCTGCAAATTATGCACAAACTGGGCGAATTAAACCTAGTACGGTATTTAGTGTAATGTACTCGTTTCGTGCCAAACACGTGTATTATAGTATTAAAGATGTTACTCCCCTTGGCTACTTGCCTGCATTAGATATTGTTGGTACTTGTACTGGGCTTATTCTACTGGGGGGGGGGTGCCCCCATAAACACCCTTCCCCCCCCAAAAAAATCGTGCCCCCCCAAATCGCCCCCCCCCAAGAAAAGTGGGTGCCCCTTTTGGTACCAACTTTTGCCCTGAAAAAATCGCGCAGAAGGCCAAATTTTCAAAAATATTCCGGCTTCGCCGGGGATTTTTAGTCGATTTTAGCCTATTTAAGCACTAAATTCGCTCATTTTTGGCGATTACTACAAAAATAGCGCAATTTTTAGCATGTTTTTTAGAAAAATTTTCGCCCCCCCCCAAAAAAATGACTCGTCCCCCGAGGGCCCCCCAAAGAGCCCCCCCCCAAGAAAAATTGCCTAGAATAAGCCCAGTTGTATGCGTGCATTGTACTGACAATAGGTTTTGTCTTAAGGTCTGGCTTTTTCCTACAGGGGGGGGGGGGGGGTGGGGGCCCCCCCCAGAAATCCGTTCCCCCCCAGACTTGGGTCGCCCCCTCCCAGGATTCGGGCCTTCCCCCCCCAGAACCCCCCCTACCCTAAAGTGCCCGGAAAAATAGGGTTTTGAGGGCAAATTTTGAAAATTTTTCCGGCTTCGCCGGATTTTTACCTATTTTTAAGCATTTCTTAGCTATTTTAAGCTTAAATTTAAGTTAAAAATAGTGAATATTTTAGCTCAGCAGCAAAAAATAGCTATTTTTAGACATTTTTCTAAAAATTTTTCTCCCCCCCCCCCCCCGAAATCCGAGCCCCCCCCCCCCAGACTTCCCCTCCCCAGAAATTTTTGCCTAGGAAAAAGCCAGAAGGTGCTGGTATCTTTTTGTGCAGTGCTTTCGTGGTGATTTCGAAACGCTATAACTTTCGCAGTTTTGAGAGTAAGCAAGAGCTTTTTACATTATTTTAAAGCTTATAATTTGTATATACATTCACATGAGCTTACGAAATTAGCAAAATTAGCAAAAAATAGCATAAATTTTCTGATATGCCGACACCTGACAGGCTGAATATAGACCAAAAATTTTTGAACATCGATTTCTCAAAACTTTAGAATCGGCCAAAATTCTTTCTTGTGTCATAATATGAAGGACATGTTGGTCGAGTGACATTTTTTGGATTTGGCTTAACAAGCATCAACGCTCCAGAAAATCCGGCAAATGTCCGATGACATGAAATTTCGCAACTTCGTATTCAGTTTTCTCGCCACTAGAAATGTTTTAGCTCAAACCGAGAAAAATGTCCCTCCACAATAGTGCGAATTTTCATTCTGCCAAAAATCACACGACTTCATTGGGCAGTTTTGGAGAAATCGATGTTCAAAACAGAATAATCGCAGTTTTGCTAAAATGATTTTTCCGCGAATTCTCTAGCTTAAAGCGACGAGCTCCAGCGAATAAGCATGGATGTCCAAATAGTCTGTTTGGCAGAGATTTTGAAAAAACTGATTTCTTCGAAATGGCCAAAAATCGCTTGTGGCTTATACTGCCTTAATTGCTGGAGGTAGCTCAAAGGTTGTAAATGCAAATATGCTCATTTTGATGCCCTCCTTCCAGCCATAACAACCAATACGATGTATCGACTACGTACTGAGACAATAATGGCAGAAACCAAAACTTTCCTATCTTTGCACCTAAAAATGCGGGACTGGTCCCAGAATGTTAAAGAGCACCAAAATAACATATTATTTGGAAAGTTTCATCCACTTTCATAACGAATTGGAGCCTCTAAGGTCAAATTTACACAAAGCGATACTATCACCTTAAGCAGTCCTTGATTACTTATTGCAAAGTCGCGAAGTTGTTTTTGAAAACGACAAACGTTTCACATTAACATTTCATGATTTCAGGCCTGATGGGAATGTTTGAGAAGCGTCGATTCAAGAAGTTTCTGGTCTTTGTTCAGCAGTTTGATTTTGAGAATCCCAACACCTGGCAGGGAGTGGATCCAAATCGCACCACCATGAGCGAGCTTTATGAGAAATTTTCTCTGGACGAAAATACGGCTGACTTCACTGGGCACGCTTTGGCACTCTATCGTGACGAGAAGTATGTATTCGTATGTTAGGATTGGATAGAGTTTATCGATGAATAGATTCAGAATTGGAGGGTGGGTGAATTTGGAAGCGGGAACTTTTGTGTAACGTTTTGTCAAATTAAAGTTGTGTAGACCCGGATAGCGAAATAAGATTATGTAAACGGTTGTTTATTTGACTCAATATTATGCCAGGTCGCTCCATTAGTGCAAGCAAATTGCTATAACATTGTTTGCGTCAAGCAAAAAAATTTCCAGATAGGCAAGTTGTTTCAAATCCCACCTCCCTCACGTTTGTGCAGGGTTCAATCGAGAATGAGGTTAAATGTTTGACGGGGGTGTCATGTAAAACGTCTAAGTTTCTATACCCACGTGGAGTGCATATACTGAGTGGTCGCCCGCTTAAACTCCGTACCCACTATGAGAGTTGGATGTTGAAGGATATTAAATTTGTTTGTTTGTTTGTGTTTCAGATACAAGCAGATGCCTTGCGGTGATGCCATCAAACGTATCAAGCTCTATAGTGATTCCTTGGCTCGCTATGGGAAAAGTCCATATCTGTATCCTTTGTATGGTCTCGGCGAATTGCCACAGGGCTTTGCCAGGTAAATACTAATTTGTTTAATTTTGGCAGTGTTGGAAAACCCTTGCCTTGGATATACGTACGTTTTGTTTGAGCACCTAAACCTAAAACTGAAACTGAATAATAATAATTTTAGAATTCAGTGTCTGAAGTTGAAAGTGAAAGTCTAAAAAAATAAGACTGAGGCTAAAACTGAAAGTGGAATTCAAAATAAATTATTGTTAATCTTTCTGCCTGAAGCTGAAATTTGAAATTGAAAATCCTCTTTTTGCAGACAGTTTATTACATCTGATACTGCAAAGAAATAAGCGGAACATCACTAAGTAGCTGTTTAGAGGCTCGCGAAAAATTGGCGACATGACCCTCTCCTTTTTGATTTTTTTTCTAGATTTTGTGTTGGTTGATATTTTGTCAATATTGTATCGTTGTTGTTGGTTGTTTTTTAGTTTCGAATTTAGTTCGGCTGCTACTACTATTATTTTATAGATTGTCGGCCATCTACGGTGGGACGTACATGCTGGACAAGCCTGTGGATGAGATTGTCTACGACGAGTCGGGTAAGGTGGTCGGGGTGCGCAGTGGCGGAGAGACTGCCCGCTGCAAACAGGTCTACTGTGATCCCTCCTATGTGGCGGATAAGGTCAAAAAGACTGGGCAGGTAAGCATATACTCGGGGGTGGATTTTTTTAAATTGCCAAGATTTTCCGCGGGGGGGAGGGGCTACTGGCGAGCGAGGGGTTGAGGTACAGAGCAATCTCTTTTGCTTGGGGAGAGGGATCGAGTAGGGGAATTCAAAATGTGGTTCGTGACCCCCGCTGCAGTTGAAAAGGCTTGTTTGTTTCGGTAATGTTTTTGTTGTCTGCATCAACCGCATAGTATGTAGTGTTGTAACCAAGGTAAAAGATTGGGAACTTCCAACTAAGAACTCTTGCCAAAAGGAGTCCTTTTGGCCTAGGTTCAACATGACAAGAGACAACGATGTCTCCAGGTTTCAACGTCCTTTTCTGGCAGCTAGCCAAAGGAACGGCATTAAACGTCTAGCACAATAGCTCCACTTCAAGAAAGACTATGTAATTAATGTCCCTTGTTTGTTTGTTTGTTTGTTTGTTTGCTTTTTTGTATTTTAGGTGATTCGAGCCATCTGTCTTCTGAATCATCCCATTCCGAATACGAACGATGCTCAGTCCTGTCAGATTATCATTCCACAGAAACAAGTCAATCGTCACTATGGTATGTTTGTGTGTCCTTTTTATTTTCTTTGTCTTTCCTGTGTATCATTTGCAGGGATGCACTGGGCGTGGTCCTGACGGTGCCGATATTTGGCGAAATTTTGTAATTTTTTATCATTTTTAGAACAAAGTTTTGGAACTTGGACATGGAGAAATGCGTTAAATTGTTAAAGTCGTTAATATTCTCACCGTTTAAGGTCGCACTTCCCTTACATTCAGTCCACTTTGGAAAGCTGTAACTTACTCAATATTCAGTGTTATGAATTAAACCACATATCAAATTGAAGCTCTGCATCTTCTGCGTCGTTTGGTATCACTGAAACGTGTCTACCTAATTTGTATTGGTTGCAAACTTACCAAAAGTAGCCACAATTTTCGACCAAAATTTTTTCTGAAAAATTTTTACGCAACAAGAAAATGGCCGTATCCAATGTGTTTCTGAGATAATTTGCCAGGGACGGTTTTTTGATTTTGCCAAAATATTGTTTCAGTATACAGAAATTGAGCATTTTCTGAAAAGTTGGCATTTTTTCCAACTTTGAAAAATCATTGCTCTTGATTGGAGGCTGATAAAGAGAAAAATAAAAAATCGTCCCGGGCAAATTGTCCAAACATACTATCTGTAGTATATCTTTTAGATCCACCCATTGGTTGTGGAGCAATCTTCGGTCAAAAACGTTTGGCCGCAATTTGACAAAATCAGTTATTCGCCCAGAACTTTAGGCTTATTCAGTGCACAGTGCTCTAATTAACCTAATTTGTGCCTCTTTTGAAGCTCTTTAAGTTGAATATAAATGTGTCTACACTTGTAGTGTACACTGGCTCCAATTAGACAAAACCTGTTTTCAGCAAGATCGTGTCAAAAATAACCAATTTTCGAGCAAAAATGTTTCAAAAATTCACTGCTCAAAAACGATAAGAGCTAGAGACTAATGTCTAAAAGCAAAGTTGTAGAGCACATAATAAGCTTTAAAATGATTATAGTAGTTGGGCATAATTTTCTATATATAGTTCTAGAACTTCAAATTTTCGTATCTCACTGTGCATGAAAGTTATGAAGCTGGCGTTTTTACAGGACGTTTATTATCATTCCCGATGCGTTTTCTGAAGATTTGAATGAAATCGGGCAATAATTGCACTTTCTGCAACTATATCTGCACGTAAGGGGAGCACGACCTTAAATGAACGACTACAACAGTAGTAACGTTTGTATGTCTGATGTTATTTGCGAAATCTGAATTTCTATGCAAATTTTTCGTTAAAAGTTTGGGGTATTTATTCTAAGGGCAACATCCCCACTTTTGAAACCCTAAAAATGACAGGGGGCAAGTGGCTTAATGATCTGCGAAAGATATAATGCTTTATTCTTCGGGAAATACTGAAAAAGGCATAGCCTACAGTGCAGCCTTAAAGGCTTTGCTTTAGTCTGAGACAGGAGGGGGACGATAGGCTCTGTGATTGCTGTGAGCGGTCTTTCCCAGAGGGAGCTAACTAATAGCATGCACTCATAGTGTTGCGTGTTCAAACTTGTCTTCTGCATTTTCTAACCTCACCAGACTCTATTGGTTAGCATTTTACATGCTTGTCTTACGCTAATTTTCAGCCGAAATTTTTACCAGCATTTTACAATATGTTCCTCCATCTTGACTCTTATACTCCTTCTTTTCTGTGCTCTGTAGGAGCATTAATTTATTTCTTGTTTAGATATCTATGTGTCACTGGTGTCCAAGACGAATGAGGCGGCGCCGAAGGGCTGGTACATGGCCATGGTGAGTACGACAGTGGAAACGGCCAATCCGGAGGCTGAGATCAAACCAGGACTGGATCTCTTGGGACCCATCACTCAGAAGTATGTACATAGGCTCCACTCCACTCTCTCTCTTTTTTCGATTTTTCTTTTTTCTGGTTTTTCCTTTTCTTTCGTTCATTTTCTTCTGACGTTTAGTGCCGGGTCGGGTCTGAAAATACGTATAATACTCGTTGGAAATTATGTCGGATTGATTGCACGGTTTTTGGTCCTAGACTTGGTTTTTTTGAAAAGGTTATTTTTATAGAGTCAGTGATATTGTTTCTACTTTTTTGGTTCTATCTGTGTGCTTTCATTTTCAGATTTGTAAAAATTTATGATATTTATGAGCCTCTTGATGCCGGTGAAGGAAGTCAGGTATGCAGATGATAATTTTCTTTTTGTTTTAACAAAGATTTATATGGCTCAAAAACATTTTTTCTTGTAACGTTTTGGTCCCGACTATGAAATCTCTAAATGGGAAGGAAGGCCTATACCGTACTTACGCGTTACTTGACGTTATCTAAATATACTTGTGACTTCTCTGATGTTTTTTGGCTTCTTTGGTTACGTTTAGGTATTCATTTCAACATCATTCGATGCCACAACTCACTTTGAGACAACCTGTACCGATGTGCTGGATATCTTTAGACGAGGTCACGGTTCCGATTTCGACTTTAGCCAGATCAAACATCTGACCCTGGAAGAAACCGAATGACACTGTGACCGACCCCCTTCCCCCCTGACCCTCCCCCCGGTCTAATTTCATTCACACTATGAATAGGGTAACAATTTTAACATCCATTTTTGTCTTGCTTGCTCCTTCGATAGATACATGCGTACTTGCTGGCTATTAATTAATCCCCGTGTGCATAAATTACTGTTGTTTAGTTTGAGGGATTATAACTCTATAACTCTTGCGGTTTTTCTACGAATATTGAAAAAATTCGTTGAGTTGGAAAAAGAGAGAACAGGTGCGAAAAATTGAGTTGGAGTTGTCTGTTGTGTTCACATCATTCTGTTGTGTAACGTCTGCTTAGGATTGTCTGTGTTCTTTTGCGTTCGTCCTATAATTATATCGGATGCTGTATTTATACTAATATGACTGCATATTATGGATTTTTTAAATTGTTGAAAGCCTCCGTGTATATATGTATATACGTGTATGCGAGGAGGTATTTGTGTGTGACCTTTTCAGTATTGTTGACAGTAAGTCTATCTGATATTGCGTATGTAATTTGGATAGAATTTATTAAACCATCTATACGTTCATATACATACGTACACGTGCATACGAGGTATTAGATTTATGAACGCCTTACCCTACCACCCCGAGGGGATTTTTTGATAAATATGATTTGATAAAAATGAGAGCGAGTGCTTGTTTCAGCTAATCTATTGAAAATATAATTTCTTTGATTTGAATATACAATTCAGGCCTAAATGTTGGTTCGTTAGTTCTGGTACGTGTAATTTCTGCCGAAGAAGTGCTGAATTTTACATTTTGTGCTGTTTCATTTTAATAAAAAACAAATGGCTATGTATTTGTTAATTTCAATATCTTTAAGATTTGCGAAAGTTTTCTAACAAACTTACCCCTGCGCTATTTTCGGTGAATTTGACAGTCAATGGCACAAAGTTATCATTACGTATATACGTAGTTGTTTGCTTGAAATTGTTTTCCTAATAGTTTTCTAGTGATCTTTGGCATTTTTAGCTCAAACACAAATCTGATTCTAAAATCTGAAATTTTGAAAATTTCGGAGGGAGCTTGGAGATTTGGTTAGTGTCGTCCTCGCTGTACTTTTGAGTTTTGTTTAGGTAAACTGGAGTAACAACATTTGGGGATGAGCGAGGGGGTATATGTACGTAATTAGTTTTACTTTTGGAAAGCAATTTGTCCGCTTGTGATTTCTTTCATTTTAAATATATGTTTAGTTTATTTCTATATTCGTATATGATGTCTCTATAGTACTGTTGCATACCATTATATAACGTGTATGTTTTGTATTACGTAATTTTAAAAGTCACACAGTATACGTATAACCTTTGAAATAAGTGTCGATAAATGCTTTCAGCCAATTCAGTTGCAGGGTTATGGTCTGAGTTAAGTCTTAAGTAATTTGTTAATTAGTAGGTATCTATGTTGTTTATTTAAAAGTTGTATACTGTGTTAAAAACAAATTCTGTGTTGTGATTTACCGTTTATATAACGTATGTTTGTGCCGCTTTTGTTTGTATGAATATTGTAGGCGCTTTGCAGAACGGTTGAAGTCCAGGGGGACTCAGGGGGCTGCATTTTTTGGGAATTCTAATAATTTTTTCTAAATGTCAGTTCCTGAAATTTTAATTTTATTGCCAAAACACAATAGCTGTCGTTAACTTAGCTATTTGTTAAAATCATTGTTCATTTCTCAACTTCATAGAAGTTGTGCAATAGATTTTTGTTTTTTTACTGAACGAAATGAAAGAATGTTGTGATACCAATTTGCGTTTTTGTAGCTATATATTCCTATTTTTCTTCACGATTTTAAGTTTGTCAATTTTATGAAAAGGATAAACTTATCGATTGCTTCACTATCTTCTGAGCGCTGGGTAGTGTCGAAAGCTTTTTGTTTTAGTGCCCCCTTCCACGTGCATTGGCTAGGGTATTTTGTTGTGATTGTATTGAAAATGTTATGTATTTAGAAATTATTTAATTGCGTACTAATTTTGCATTTTACGATAGGATTTGTGAGTGTTTATGTGGCATGATGATTATAACCATTTTCATCTATTTATGTCTTTGCATCTGTCGATATGATTGAACTGTTATTGTCTTTGTTGCTTTTTGTGGTCTACGTGTGCGTATGTTCGGTGGCGTGTCCTTGTAGGTGTGTAATTATTTCTTGATAATGATAAGTTAATGCTTATTATTTTCTCTCCTAATAAAGTGCGGCGTATGGTTGAACGGTAGAAGGTAGAGTTATTGGCCGGCCCACAATGCCGCCAATCCGGCTGGTCTTCAGAACCAGGGCCGCGTTGCAAATGATTCTCCTAAGCCTAGGAGCGCTCCTAAGTTCAGCTTAGGTGGCGACTTAGCAGAATCGGGTTGCAAAAAATTCTCCTAAGTTGGCTGAGTTTAGGAGCAGCGCCAGCTAAACTTAGGAGAAATCTTTTGAAACGGGTTTAGGAGGTCTCCTAACTTCCTCCTAGACAGCTCCCAGAATCCTCCTAAGTACCCTCCTAGGAGGGCACTTAGGAGAATCCTTTGCAACGCGGCCCTGGACAATACTTGATATTATCAGTAGTGTTGGGCGTTGGCCGGATTTTTCGTCAGCCAAACCAATTGGTTTGGCCGGACTTCAGTCGTTGGCCGTTGGTCGGCCAACGTGCAGGTTTCAAGCTCAGATGGGAATTTTTTCTGCAAACCCCGAAACATTGCTAAAATTTGCTGTTTTTCTTTATTCGGTTTATTTATTTCTAAGTCGGTCTTCAAACTTTTATTACTTTGCGAGTATGCCGTATTGCCGTACCCTTCCGCATACTATTTTTTATTGGAAACTCTTAACATAACGTAAACAGTAGAAAGAGCGGACAAGAAAACCAGTTCTCTGCAAGTGTAGATGTGAAAATCAATACGTCGAAGCTAGGTCAACGACCCTACGGACAGCAAACAGCCAATGGCCAATTGACTGGCCAACGGCCAACGAAAAGCGAAGGGCCAATTGGCCGGCCAACGGCCAATGGCTGGCCAAGCCAATTGGCCCAGAAATTCTCGGCCAATGGCTTGGGCGGCCATTGGCCGCATCGGCCAACGCCCAATACTAATTATCAGTTATGCATCACTAGGAGTAACTGTATCCATCCTTTAATGCTAAACATTTTGCAGGTTACAGTTAGGGCAAAACTCTTACCGGCCGTGTTCTCAAGCGAGTCAAAAACCGGTTTTGCAACAACACTAGTAGAGGGTTACTTATATATACACAGTGGAAGCGCAAGAAATATTTCGATGAAACCAGGGTGACATTGCTGCATCAGGGCCCCGTCCCCGTTGCATAAAAGTTTGAATATATGGTTGAAATTTGAAAACAGAAAGAAAAGGTCTGCAAATATAGCAGAGATGAAACCGGGTCAGTTCGGGTCACTATATGGACCGGGTCACCGGATCACCGGGTCAGGAGCTCTGACCCGGTCTTGACCCGGTAGTTTTGATTGGAGGAGTTTTTTGCTGTTATAGGATATTTTTCAAAGTTTTACCAATTTTTGCCAACTGAAAACTTCAACAATTACTCAAAAACTAGCAATAAGAAATATTCTTAACTTATTCGTGTAGTTTTTTAAATGCATGTCGCTGCAAGTGTCCTGTTGTTGTTGTTGTTGTTGTTGTTGTTGTTGTTGTTGTTGTTGTTGTTGTTGTTGTTGTTGTTGTACCGGGCTCGTCAGTAGTAGTGTCCTCATTGTATTTATCATGTCCTGTCAAGCTTAGATCTAGGTTTGAAACTACAATGATTGTTTTGAATCTTAACTAAAAATGAAAACTATTACATGGGCCCTGAGGGTCTGAAATTTTTATTTTAAAATCTAAAATTCTCCATGCTCCATCTACTGTTATTTATTTATTGCTGCTGCTATTATTTTTGGAGGGAGAGGGTCAGACTGTGGGTTTCAAATCTCGGTAAGAAGGAAAATCTCAGCAAAACAAGGTTTACAGATTCTGAGTTTTACTTTGCATTTTGTGCAACTGTTATGGCTTACTGCATATCTTCAGGAACCAATTGTGATTCATTTTATTTCGTGTTCTCTGAATCCCAGCCATACGAAAAAATATTTCCAAAGAATTTCCGCTGCGTGAAACTTCAATCAGACAACTAAATGAAATATTTTACTAAAATATATAATGATAAAACAGAAAAGTGCTAATTTTAAACCCTATGATTAGAATTAGATGATGTTATGACTTTGGCAAAGTATTTTGTTCCAATTTGTTTGATTCAAAAAGCTTTGTAGTTTACTTCGCATTATTGAGTGCAAAATCGTGCAAATCGTTTTGTTTTTCCGACTTACTTTATTCACTTTCCAATGCTACTACTTTAAGGACAGCAAAACTTTTGCTCAACTTGATATTTTAGTCTTCAAAAATGTCCAAAATGGTAGAAAACACTCACCGCACCCCAATAAAATATTTTCAATTTTTTGCAAACTTAAACCTAAATTTTCAAAAATACCGGGTCACCGGGTCACCGGGTCAGTAAATAGTGACCCGGTTTCATCTCTGAAATATAGATCACTCAAAATTGAAACTAAACTACTACTAAACCGTGCGAAAGCTAATAAACTCAAACTATTGACAATATATACAATCTTGCTGCAAGCTAAGTAAATTTGAGTTCGCGCTAAGACTGAAAAAAACATTGCCATCATTTTAAATTGTGTGCTACCAGTTATTCACAGCTAAAGAGCCAGCACCGCCTACGTACAAGTTAAACTGGACTGATACAAAAATACGACCTGCGCTGTTAGACCGTTCGGCTGTTAGTTAACAGTGTTTTAATGCAACGAAATAAGCAACACTGTTTAGGAACAGTGTTAGGCTGTTAGTTTTATGCAACGGAGCCCTGGATGTGGCCTATTGTCCAGATTTACGACCGTGGTCGCCTTGTGGATACCAGAGATGCCACCGTGGGCCTATTGCGTCGAGATGTAGGGGAAGCAGGCATAGGAAAGATTGATAAGCCTGCAATGGGAGTTCAGCTGATGGCCCTGTGATGTAGCGGTAGCATGTCTGTTTCCGGATCAGAAGGGCCGTGGTTCGATCCCCGGCTTGGCCAATTCTTTACTTTCAATGGTGAGTGAAAAGCCGAATCTCCCTCTTCCCTTCTCTCTTCTAGGTCCTGGTTTCGTGGGTACGAGGGTACTTGACGCCTCCCGTTCGGGCTTGTCCTTGGTTTCTTCTTGGTCTACCAGCCCTGGTAGAAGCGCTACATGTGTCGAGGCTGCCTCAGGACCCGGATTGGACTCCTGTCTCCGGTCCCCCAGTAGTTGCTTCTGGTTGGTTGGATCTAAAGGATTCTGGAACGTGTGTCGGGGGAGCACGGACCCTTGGGTTGGGCTCAGAATGCCCTGCGCTGGATGCGCTCTCGGTTCGATTCCGAGTTGAGTAAGCCGCGGGACGCGTCTTAAGGAAACCCGGGGGAGATGTAAGGGAAGCAGGCATATTAAAGATTGATAAGCCTGCTATGGGAGTTCAGCTGATGGCCCTGTGGTGTAGCGGTAGCATGTCTGTTTCCGGATCTGAAGGGGCGTGGTTCGATCCCCGGCTGGGCCAATTCTTTACTTTCAATGGTGAGTGAAAAGCTGAATCTCCCTCTTCCCTTCCCTGGTAGAAGCGCTACAGAGTATTCACCATTGCTTCGTTTTGGGAGAATTTCAAATTTTGGGAGAATTTCAAATCCGTGTGCGTAAGAAGAAAATCTTAGTAAGGTAAGGTTTACAAGGAAGATAAGTTTGGAGTTTGCTTTGGTTTTATATTCCCTGTTATTACCTGATTTGTTCTATTGTCCTAGTCATAAAGCAAGAATATTTTTAAACGAATCACCGCTGAGTGAAATTGCCTTTTTTACTACAGTTATAAATAAAGCCTGGGCAGGGAACTTTTAAGCACTAATCAAGAACAAGTACTAACTTTGGCAAAATTTTTATAGTACGACCAAAAAATGTGTGTACAAATTTTGACCATTATAGCAGATTAGGCAATGGAGCAAACCCCAACAATGTATTGTATATATTTTTAGAATCGTCAGGAACTCGAGATTTCGAAAATCCGGAATTCCGTGTTTCATTCACGGAAAATCTAAAATTTTTAGTTTTTCGCCCAATTTTTATCGCAATCAAAATTTTGTTTTGACGGTCGAATAGAGCTGGTCCCATTGCATATTTTTGCCCTTACAAGTTTTTCACGAAAATGCACCCAATTTCCGGATTTCCGGGCTTTCAAAATTTCCGGATTTTAAAAATTTTCTCCAATACCCACAAGATGGGTATCATTCGAAAGCGCTTATCGAGCTGAACAACTTTTGTAATAGAATGAACTCTTGAAAATGCACACAATTCCCGTAATTCGAGAAAACCGGATTTTCCGGATTTTAAAAATTTTCTCCAATACCCCACAATATGGGTATCATTCGATAGCTCTTAATAAGCTGAACAAATCTTGTAATAGAACCAATGTCTGAAAATGCACCCGATTTCTGAAATTCACGAATTCCGGATTTCACTCTAGCTTGGAAGGTATTAGCGAATTCCGAGAACTGGGCTCATTTCTGCGAGCTGGTTGTATTACACGATTTGTTCAGCTCATCAAGAGCGTTCGAACGATACCCATATTGTGGGTATTGGAAAAAATTTTTAATTCCGGAAAATCCGGGTTTCGCGAATTCCGAGAATTGCGTGCATTTTCAAGAGTTCATTCTATTGGAAAAGTTGTTCAGCTCGATAAGAGCTTTCGAATGATACCCATCTTGGGGGTATTGGAGAAAATTTTCAAAATCCGAAAATTTCGAAATCCCGGAATCCCGGAATTGGGTGCACTTTCGTGAAAAACTTGTAAAAGCAAAAATATGCAGCGGGACGGCTCTATTCGATTGTGATTTGATTGCGATAAAAATTGGGCTAAAAGTTAAAAAATTTAGATTTTCCGTGAATGAAACCCGGAATTCCGTATTTATCCGGATTTTCGAATTTTTTTCGATTTATCGAGTTCCTGAGGATTCTAAAAATATATACATTGTTGGGGTTTACTTCAAAGATTAATCTGCTATAAACGGTCGAAGTTTGTACACACATTTTTTGGTCGTACTATAGTTCAACACACTTGCGATTTAGTTAATTTCACATCAAATGATCAACTGTCCAAATCAGCCTTAATTTTCCATGACTTACTACAGTTACCTTTCTTTCAGTCTTAGTGTTTTATTAAAATAGATAAATTTTGCACAACTGCGTATTTGAAATGACAAAAATCCCGGAAGGAGTTACTCCTGTAACTTTGCGCATCACCGGCATTCCGCGCATGTAGTGGACTTATTTCACCTTCTGTATCAGTTTCTTTTATTCTTCAGCTAAGACAACATCGTCATTCCTATTCCTGCCATCAAAGAAATGATTTAATGACGACCAGTCATCAGAAAATGAGGCGCGTCACCTACTGAACTACGGACTAATATAGTTCTAGCTGTCTCTGTGGTATGGGTAGTTAACCCCTTAAGGGGGGGGGGTCGCCAGGTACCAAATTTTACCGTCACCGATTTCGCTCATTTTTGTGTATAATATACCCCCATATGTGCCCAAGAACAAGACAAATTTTTAGAGTCCAGGGTTTATCATATTACATGCTGATTACTGATTACTGATTAAAAGTTGGTGCAACAGGGCCCTGTAGGTGTTTATTACCGCATAAATTACAGTGGCAAGCTAAGCAACGAGCGAGGCACGGCGATTGGACAATTTGGTAAAGCTTATTTCGACTGTCATTTACTTCAAACTTTAACTAGCTCTAACTTTTTCATTTTGCTTTATAGAGACTTGGTGCAAGAAAATAAAATGTTCAGGACATCGAGAGCTTCAACTTGATATAAAATATGGCTATATTTGAAAAAGTTGAAAATTTGACATTTTCGCCCATAGGTGTCAGCCATGCTATCGTAGTATGTCACCAGAGGAAAACACAAGCTACTGGCATGAAACTTTGTATACAGGTAGGTTTTATGCCAGCCTATTAGCATGCCAAATTTTACCGAGATACCTTAAGATTTGACTGACTTATGAAGCAGCAAACATGAAATTTTCGAAAAATGACGATTTTGGAGGAAAAATGAAATTTCTGCTACCAAAACTGCGAGCTTAGGAACTCCAAATTAGGTTTACAGCGAGTGGTAGCCGATTTGCTCTTACACAGCGCTCAAACTTTTGGTAGCAGAAAAATTTTCCTAACTTTTTCATTTTCCTATGTTTAACAACACATGTCGGGGTCACCTTTGGAGGGCTGTGAATGATAGGAAAAGCTTTGCAACAAACGCACTTGTCTTGTGTTACGGACTCATGAGGACTACAAAATATGTGAAAATGAGAAAAATCGGAGATGGTCGAAAAATCGCAACCCCCCCTTAATGCCGGATGGGCCATATGACCCAAGTGGCGATTTTCGTCATCTTACGTTTTGGGACAGGGCACAGTTGCCGGTTGGCAGTCTGGAAATTTGCTCCTTTTTTCTTCAACGCGTCCACCCTAGTTTGAGAAAATATTTCCACACCTGCTTCAAAAATCTAGTTTCTATAGCATTTCGCAGGCAATGAAAATTTTGATGATTTCAAGCCCTGTTCGAGCACTGCATTCAAACGAATCCAGAGCCGGCGGTAGTTTGGCGTCGGAAAACTGTTTCTTCAGCTGATCGGGGAGACTCTGCGCATTCAAATAACGAGCAATTAGGGCTCTATCGATTGGTGGTAGTCCCACCTCTCTACATGCTCCCAGTGAAAAGCGGCAATCAAAAATGTGAAATAGGTCATTTTCAACCGTTAGTTCAGAGGAAATTCAGGCATTAAAAGGTTAAATAAAATTCTGTGATTTACTTAGTTTTGTTTACCCAAACATCTAGCTTCTCATTTCTGCTAATTGTCCAGGTTTCTTGCTTATACTAGAGTAATTAGCAAGCCCTCATTAGTAACTAAGTAAATAATGCAAAATGGGGCAGAACTTAGCTGTCTCTGTGGTAAGGGAAACTGCGTCAGATTCTTCAGTTCCTTTATTTATCCCTAAACCTTATTTCCCGTTAATGCTAATTGTTGCTAACAAGCTAATTGCTAATTGTCCAGGTATCTTGATTATGCAAATTAATCATGCGTGGTGATTGGGAACTCGTCATTAGTAAAAGCATGTAAACAATACAAAATAGGGTAGAGCCCGTATTGCGGTTCAGGAACCGAAATCATAGCATCGTTGTTGCTGTTGTTTACAACATGTGTCATGCTGTACCGAGAATCTCTATTAAAGAGGGAAAATTTGAAGATGCTCCACTTAGGTCGTTTTCTGCTTAAGTTTCTCTACTGGTCAGAGCGGGTCAACTGGTCAACAGTCACTTTTGTTCACACTAGTTTTACGCTAAACTTTGGGCTAATTTCACTAGAAATTTTACAATTTCCAATAAATTTTCAATTTTTGTCTACGTTTGACGAAGTCTTGTATCTATACATTATAATATTGCTTTTATGAAAAAATTGTCGGTTCTGGCTAAATCATTAGTCAAAAATATTTCAGTAATGTCTTTCTGATATCGTCTTCCGGCCGGCCTTTTTACTTTGCAGCCTTCTGCCCGGCTGAGTGTCTGCCCGTTCAGCCGATGGACTTCCGTTGGTGACTGGCCAACAAATATTTAGAGTTGAAACTGCAATTTGAGCCGAGCAGCAAATTTTTACAGAACAAATCCAAGAAGGAATGTGAACTGTATCAAAATAACCAAAGTAAAAACTTTCCCTTGTCTTTGTAATGTATAATTGCCTTTAGCTACTGAAAAATATACCTGGGGCAGTTTCATAAAAATTCTGCTCGCATGCGAGTACTAGCTCTTAAAAGTACTAGTACTATTTCTTAAAAAAAGTTTTATGAAACTGCCCCCTGGCCAGTGTCCAGCCAGTCACCGGGCGGCCAGCCGGTGGTCGCCGGCCAAGAAGTGCCAACGGCCAGCCGGTGACGTTTGCTGACGGCCGGCCACCGGCCGGTTCAACTTGGCCGTTCAAAACGGAGTATGGAGAATCAAAATGTTTCCTACCTTGGTTCCTGTGGTATATAATTTTAGATGCTTTTGGGAGGGGAATACAAGTTTCATAGATTTCTTCTGAAGCTTTAATTTCCTGTTTTTGCTTAGTTTCTAGCTGTTTC
>JASAND010029303.1:0-11738 GCA_030248195.1 Trissonchulus latispiculum | reverse complement strand
GGTATATTCGGATGATTCTAGCTTGCGAAGTTTTGGAGACTGCATTAAATCCTTCGCAAAAATTTTGAAGAAAGAGCAAATTCGTATTGTGCTGATTAAGGGCGATGCACAGAGGTCGATGCTGGAAAAAGGACTTCGAGTCAATGGAATCGATGTCAATCTTACTGAAATGAAAACGATTGGTTGTCCACGGTTTAAAGAACTTCCAATGGTAGAAGCTGCGGTTTGTGAGAATCACATGAAAAGCATTCCTAAAGCTATGAAATACTGTACTAATCATCGTGTAAAGCAACTGAAGCTGTTTATTGATGCTAGTTTGTAAATAAAGATTTCCATTTTTTGTACGGCTCTGGACTTTGCGTTTGTGTTGACGTTTTGCCTGAACCGTAAGCTGACAATGGAACGTTTATGTTTTTGAGAAATTCCATAAAATCGTGTAGTCGTAAAGGACGGGTTTGTTTGAGATGAGATGGAGTTACCACATATCTTATTAAATCGACAAAGTTTGACAACTCCTCGTCTCCAACGATTGCATTTCCATTTTCTGATACAGTCATCTTTCCTTCCAACGATTTAAGCAAGAGCTTGGCTTTAGCTCTTCCAACTTTAGGTATATGCTCGAGCACCCAATCGAAACTTTGCGCAGGAGATGAGCACAGCTTAACTATTTCTTGTTTCTTGCGATCCTCAGGTTCATTAGTATTGAGTATTTCGAAAACTTTTTCGACAAAGTCAGATCGGTTTTCTGGTAGCATGGATTCCTGCACTAGCATGTATCGGTTCATTGTAGAAGTGGTAGCGTCAATCGCAGGATGTACTGTAGCAGTTTCGGATTTTTAAGTAAAAGCTTCCGTTTAGTAGACTGACTGAGTTTAACTGTGGCAAGTTTTCGTATCACTTCCCGGTGCTTGCCCAGTTTTCTCTTTTGACTCGAGCGAAGCGGCACAGCCTCGCTGTAAAGGAGATTCCAGCAAATTTCAGTTATACAGTTATAGAAAGAGTCTGTGGCTTCTAAGATTAAGTCCTTAATTCTTTGTGTTTGTTTTGTGGCTGCAATTAGCTGCAGGCACGGTAGGTTTTCATAAATACACGAAGACATTTAACGCTTTATTTTTATAAACACATTTATATACAATCAAGATACGCTACATACAGTTCAGACAATACACAATTTGTTTTTCGTCGAAAGGTAAACTTCCTCGAAATTGTAATTCCTCAGGTGTTTGAGGATTAACGTCTACCCATAAACAGTTATACGGTTTTTCTTGGATGGCTTGTTTGTACATGTCCATGAATATTTTCGATTTTCCAGGTAATATTTGGGATCCAAGCGTGCTTATAGCCCTAAGATCTCTTCGTGAAGTCATTAGAAACAAGTGGTTGAATTGCCTTGATATTGAAGGACCATATTTACTCTCCAGAAAAGGTGACTGCCATAACATTAGCACTGTAATATTGTAATGATGGCTATAGACAGTAAGTAGCTTGTAGATGGTATCATTTTTGCTGCAAGCTAATTGTAAGTCGTCTATCACTAGCACTGAATGACCATGCCAGTTATCCTTATTGGAGATAAACTGATCGTCTAATCCTTGAACGAATTTTACATTCTCCACATTATCTCTTATTTTAGCGTACAGAGGCTGTTCTGTTTCATACATAAAGACAATTTGGGATACCGGATCACTGAAAACAACATCTTTAGCCAATAACAATTTGTACACGAGGTATGTCTTTCCACTTCCTGAACTGCCTATAACTGCAATGCGGGAAGGGCTTTGAATGGATATCGGATAATCGATTACACGCATGATTAAAGTAGTTACAAAGTACAGTGATATTAATATAACAGTTGCTGTCCTAAGACACGTACAGCGGGACCTGCGCAAGCCGTTGACGAAGCGAAGCTTCGTCAACGACGTGCGCGGCGGGGGCGGGCGCGCGCTTCCTTCGACTTCGTCGAACTAGACTTCGTCGAATGTGGCATTTCTTTCATTATTGAGAATAATGGTTACGTCGTATTCGGCAATACAGAAAATTACCAAATTTTCAGTAGTTTCTTTCTCAAACCAAAGCTTAAGACTGACTTTTCCTTCCTCTGGCTTGGAAAGGTAGTCACAATTGCTGCTAAGATCTCGTGTCAGGTCACAAGGGATAATAAAAAATCCGTTAACAAATTCCGTAGGCGATATTCCTGGATCGTCATTGGCGAAATTTAATCCTCTCAATAAAAAGAAGTAGGCTAAATTATAAGATTCCTCGCTTATGCTAAGTCCTTCAGTTGAAAACAGCGGTATGTCGTTCTTGTAAACTTGGACTCGGGAAGTGTGCGAGTACATGAGATTGAAAGGATTGCGCATTAGTTCTGGTGATGTCACCGCTGTGCTTTTTACCATAAACATGAAAATCTTTTTTGGTATTCGACCTAAAAATGGGGCATCATAGTGAAACATCTTTGAACCTTTTGGAATAGTCTGCGTACGTATAATATGACGCAGAACTGGAAGTTGGAATTGACCACTATGCAGCAGCCTGTTCTGAAGGGATAGCGCTGACGATGATGGTTGAAAAAATGTACCAAACAGTTTGGCTGAATAGATCTTAATAGTAAAATCTTTAGAATTGTCGCCGATAAGGGCAAATTTAGGGTCAGTCCGGTGAAACCGGAAAGTGACTGGACAGTCAGTTGGAAGACATCTGACACTGCCAAAGATATCGTGAAATAAACGCATCACCAGACAAGCCTTTTTCGATTTGGCTATAAATTCTCGACGCTTTTTCAGGCCTTTGTTCACAGCTATATCAGGCAATAAAGGGTCCCAGTTGTCAATACTGTAGTATGTGTCCTTTTCAAATATGCTAGTACTTAAAAGGTACTGCTTAGTTGGTGATGAAAAATTAAGCATTGCAAGAAGATATGCTTGATAGGGAAACATGTCCTGGTGTGGGGTGATCTTTTGTCCGTTTATGAAAACTTCAATTTCCGAAAATAGAGCATATCCAAACATATTGCACACAGAAACTTTCGCTTTATCTGCAAGATCTGTTAGATCTGCGTTAAGGACTTGGATTTCAAGAACCATAAACATTGAAGAAAGCTCCAAACATTGGTCGGGGACTTTTTCCAAGCGAAATTCTAAAGCTGTTTGGTCTGTCCTGGGGAGAGGGGTAACTAAAGAAATTTCTCGCAACTGATTATTTTCCACATCTGCCTGAATTGGGAGTTTCTCTTCCCAGGCGAAAGCTTGCACTGAGCAAGTCTCGCCAACAGAAACCTTAGTCATTTAGAATCGGGTTTTTCTTCGAGTGGTCTTCTTCTTTCTTAGTGTGGTCTTCTTTCTTGGCTTCTTTTGTACGGGCTTTTTTGGTCGTTTTTTCTTTTGGACAGTTTTTCTCGGCCGTTTACGGGAGCTTTTTAGGAGTACAGGAATAACAGCAGGTTTGATGTAGCCAGCGATTTTTCGCATATAGTATACCATCACTCCGTATTAAAGTCAGTTTTCTGAGCTATCTCTAGCCTAATACGAATATGTTGCAAAAAATTGTAGAATTGGATGTAATGACTGAATCAATGTCTAGTCTCAGGAACGTTTTTGCAAAAAGAAACGAACTGAATCTTTCTGTGCTAAACTTTCTTTCGATGCCGTCAACAGAACACTTTCCGCCGACTTTTTTATCGGTCAAATTAAACCTGTTAGTGATATCGTCGCAGACTTCAATTAGTTGCAGTAGTGATTCCCCACACAATTGATAAGGGAAACCAATTATGTCAATTCCTAGTCGGTACAGTATTCCTGCAGAGTCTACGTTGCTTTGATCAAAATTTAAACGGTACCAAATCTGGGGATCAATCGGTTCTTCAAACGGTGGGTTAAGCCAACTGTAACAGTCAGTTGAGTTAAACGATTTAGTATTCAAAACAAGAGGGGGAACTAAAATGGTTATACTTATAGCGAATGAAAGGAAACTCACAAGCACGTACCTAGTAGCATTCATTTTTGAAGCGATACAAAATGGTAACTGGTTAAGTATCTTTTTTCTGCACTTCATGTAGTACGTAAGCATAACTGTAAAGCAATTATACCACTTTCAAAAGTAACGATATCTCCAAAACTATCGGTGATCCAGAGAGAACCCAACTGTCCAAAGTCAAATGCTACTTTACGAAAATCTTTTATTGGTGCGTCATAATTTCCTGGAATGATGGCAAGAATTCTATCTGAGGCATCATTGCAAATTTGACTTTCTATAAACGAGCATTTAACAAACAGAAATCTGCTGAAGTAATTAACATCAATTACGCCAGATGCATTGTCTTCAATAGAATTAACTGAGAGACCAAGTACATGTTTCAGCTTTTCCGAAATCAAAGGAATTTTCGCTGAGTTCTTGCACTGAATGTTTATCCTTGAAGAGTCGGCGTAAAAGTCTAGCTTTATCTCCGCATTCTTCAGAGCTTTCGCTAGCATATTATAGAATTGCACAGGTCGACTGCAAGAACATGACGGGAGTTCTATCTTAGAAAGTTCTTTAGTTGGGGCCTTATAATGAAGGTAGAAATGTTTGCTGGTAATATTGAGCAAAGTATTTGGGATGTAAGCTTTCATCAATGCAATTTCGTACTTTTTACTGGCAGTTTTAGCCTGCTGCATAGGTTCAGTAGAAATGATAGCCTGAGAATGATTCAAAGGCTGTGTCAAAAAGACAGCCGATTCCATTTTGAACACTGCGTCATCTGTCGGGTTTATGTACGCTATAGTCTTAACTTCATTTAGAATGGCAACTGAACCGAAACAACTCAAAATCGCAGAAGAAGAAAACGTTATTTACGTCAAAAATACGCAACCAGATGTCGTCCCTGTCGCTGTACCTGCTGGTTACTTTCCAATAGATGAAGACAAGCTGATATTTGGGAGATTTATCTTTACCTCACGCGGACAAACAATAGATTTGCGTTCATTTTATCGCGCACGTGATAGCGTTACTAAGCAGTATACGGTCGATGGAAACGGAAACGCAGTATTGAAGGCCGGAAAAGGAATCAATTTAGCTCCAGATCAGGCTCTCAGTTGTTTGAAAGTTTTACATGAAATGTTAGGTAGACTGGGATATGATGAGAGTACTCTGTCGACACATTGACTTATTTAAGTAAAGTATTTTAGTATATATTCTGGTATTCAATAAATTTTTTAACAATGGCGACTCTTGCTGACTTGTGGTATAATCCTACATCTCAAAGTGCTTTCGGTGGCATAAATGCTTTGTATCAGCATGCGAAAGATTCCGGACTTGATGTGACTAGAAATGATGTTACAAAATTCCTACGATCTCAGATTGTATATTCGCGAACAAAACACCCTAGATATCGGTTCCCGAGGTTGAAAATAATAGGAACACTAGATGAAACGTGGGCTTCCGATTTGTGTGACATGTCTTCTCTAAAGAACTACAACGGGGGAGTTTCATTTTTATTAGTTATTGTGGACGAATTTTCTCGATTTTGTTGGGTACGCCCACTAAAATCTAAAGTTTCGGGAGATGTAGTTGCAGCATTTAAGGAAGTACTGGAAACCGCTGGACGGAAATGTGAAAATTTATTTGTTGACAGAGGGTCGGAATACACGTCTGCGGTATTCAAAGAGTTCATGAGGGAAAGCGGGATACACATCTACTATGCTACTGATGAGCGCGTGAAAAGCTCCATAGCTGAAAGAACCATTAGAGAATTGAAAAAGCGAATATATAGATTCATGCTCTCCAAAGACAATTTCCGATACATTGACAACTTACAGGAGGTCGTTAAAGGCTTAAATCAGCGTAAAATGAAAGCTTTACTAAACAGGTCTCCGATACAAGTCACTCCTGAGAATCAACTGGAAATCTACGAGTATCAAAGCAAGGATAATTTTCCTACCAAAAAACCGTTTAGTTTTACAAAAGGTGACAAGGTTAGAGTACAGCTAATAAAATCTTCAGTAGCAAAAGGCTACGAACCGACGTTTTCTGCAGAGATATTCACTATTCGTCATTTAGTTGCAGGACCAAAACATCGGTATAAACTAGAAGATAGTAGCGGTAATTTATTGTTTCCATCTTTTTATTCCCAGGAGCTTTTACATGTTATTAATCCTGATCTACAAGCTGCTGAAACACTCAAGACAATACCTAAACGGAAGTTCCAGATTTAGTTTCCATGTTTCACTGTCCAGATTGTCCAGCCTCATTCAGTCGTCGTGACAATTTGACAAAGCACAGGAAAATACATCATCTTGACCGTAACAACCTTTTTGCGTGTAATAAATGTGGCAAGCTATTTCTATCCGAAACGTGGTTTAAGAAACACGAGCAGTTTCATAAAGATGTTAGCTCTACAACCGTTAATACTGCTGACGTTAAAGAAACTGAGAAAGATACACCGGAAGATGACAAGAACGATTACTACACAATAACGAAGATATCAAGTAACCATAATCCACGTTTTAAGACTACAACAGAAGACATTGCAGTAACGTTTAAGAATCTCGATGACTTGAAAGGTTCAGATATGTATGAAAAACTTCATGAAATTCTACATGACTTATTCGAGCGGCTCAAAAAAAATAAATCCAGTTCTGACTACATGAGACTAGTACTTCAGAGTTCGAGTTTAAACTATCCAATTGCTATTCCTTATGTGACAATCGAAGACATTAGCGTTGATATGATAATGGAACGTATTGTGAATGTGCTTAACTCCAACGAAGACTTTTCCTTGGACAAATCTTGCCATCTTAATCTCATCCATACGGAATTTCCAACTGGAGGGAAAGGAACGAATACGAGAAGGCCAAATAGCTGGCTTAGTAAGGCAAAAAGAAGTATTGTGAGAATCAAAAATAGTGATGATCTGTGTTTAAGCAGAGCCTTAGTTGTTGCAACGCATATGGCTAAATATGATAAGTCACTGTGGAATAAAAAGCTAATTCACCCATCATCGTCTAAAGGACTTCAATACGAGAAGGCTATTCGACTGCATGAAAAAGCAGGAGTGGAATTTAAAAGATGCGGATTAGAGGAAATTGAAAGGTTTCAAAGGGTCCTTCCCCAGTTTCAAATCAACGTATACAATGGGGAATTAGATGGTCAGTGTCTTTATAAAGGAGCATCTAACAAAACACCTATTTATTTGCTGTATCAAGGAAGCCATTTCGATGTTATTCGAAAGATGCCAGGTTTCCTTAATACTTCTTACTTTTGCAATAAGTGTGGAAAAGGGTACGACTATACTCACAATTGCCTTAGTGCCTGTCCTTTCTGTAAACAGTCTGCGTGCCCGGGAACTCGTTTGACACCCCTTTCGGAGACTTTTTGCACCAACTGTAATCGGGTTTGGAAAACAAGCTCCTGTTACGAAACACATAAACTTAGACTGTGCAAGACGTTTTCGAAATGTGACAGCTGTGGTAAAATTCTTCGTAGAAGTCTTCTAGCACAAGAGAAACATCATTGTGGATTAAATTTATGCGGAATTTGTCATGTCTGGACTAGTGGCGACCATACCTGCTATATAGAACCTCCGACAATGAAGTCAGCAGATAATCATTACTTATACTACGATATTGAGTCCGTTCAAGAAACAGGAATTCACGAGCCAAACCTAATTATTGCTGAGATTAATGAGGATCAGCATTACTTTGAAGGATTTAATTGTGTTGATTCTTTCATGAAATTTGTTTTTCAACATGTAGAAAGGAACAAGGCAATGGTGACGGCTATAGCTCATAACTTTAAGTCTTATGACGCTTATCCTATCCTTCGATATTTATATCAGAACAGCATAAAACCAAAAGAACTGGTTTTTAACGGATGTAAAGTTATGCTTATTGCGATTAGCAATAAACTGAGATTTATTGACTCTCTTAACTTTATTCCATTACCGCTTGCGTCCTTGCCTAAAGCATTCGGTCTTGGTGCTGATCTTTCAAAAGGATATTTTCCTCATTTCTTTAACACAAAATCAAATTACAACTATATCGGAGCGTTTCCTGAGCAGTCGTATTTCGCTCCTGATCAAATGATTCCTAATGAACGGCTGAAATTTTGTAAATGGTATCAGACTACGCGAAGTGAATACGAAAATGAAGGTTTGCTTTATAATCTCCAGAAGCAGTTAAAGGAGTATTGCTCTCGAGATGTCAAAATTCTATCCCTTGCGTGCTCAAAATTTCGAACTATATTTTTGGAAACAACAGGAATTGATCCGTGTGGTAACAGTATTACCATAGCGTCGGCTTGCAACCTAATCTACAGGAGCAAGTATATGCCTTTGAAAAGAATACCTGTAATATCTGCACATGGATTTCCTCGGCAGAAAGCATATTCACGAAAAGCAATTGCTTGGCTTAGTTGGGTGGAACATGTTTCTGGAGTGAATATCCAACATGCTCGCTCTGGTGGAGAACCTGTGGTTATGGGGCATTCTGTAGATGGTTATTGCAGTAATTTTAATGGACGACCAACTGTATTTTTATTGCATGGTTGCTTTTTTCATTACCATACATGTCAAAAACATAACCCTTCGGATATTAATCCTCTTCTGGGAGTGCCATTGATTCGACTTCGCCAACAAACTTACGAGCTAACTCAAAAGCTTAAACACGGTGGATATTTCGTCCTCGAAAAATGGGAATGTGATTGGGACTCTGAAATTGGAAGTAATCAAACTTTAAAGGCATATTTGTCTAATCTCATGCAAGAAGAGCCCTTAACACCAAAAGATGCATTCTACGGGGGGCGTGTGTCACCAACCTTTTCATATTACAAAGCCAACGTTGACGAAAGAAATTAGACACCTTGATATCACAAGCCAATACCCATGGGTTAACAAATATGATATGTACCCTGTCCATAAGCCTGAAGTAATAATTAATCCAGTGACGAATGACGTAACCACCTTTTTGGAATAATTAAGTGTGATGTTCTTCCGCCGAAGGGACTTTTTATTCCAGTCTTACCTTGTCGAGTAGGTGGAAAACTCTTGTTCCCTCTTTGCAACAGCTGTACATTTATAATGCCGCGACGAAAGTGTTCGCATTCAGAAAGCGATCGTATTCTAACAGGTACCTGGGTCAGCGAGGAACTAGCAGCAGCTGTTGCTGAAGGATACATCATCAGGAAATTCATGAAGTCTGGCATTGGCCTGAGCACAACAGAAGCAGCAAACTATTCAAAGATTTTATTTATACATTTCTTCAAAGAAAGATTGAAGCTAGCGGTTATCCTGTCGATGCTGTAACCCTTGAACAGAAAAAAGCTATATCAATCGACTGTGGCAAAACGAACACATTCATTCCTGACAACATTAGCCTGAATCCTGGAAGGCGAACTTATGCGAAGATGATACTAAACAGGTACAGATTTCATGTGGTTTTTCTGGAATCATGTACATTAATCATTTGATGTATACAGCTTTTGACTCTGGAATTCTTGCGTTTTTTATTTTTTGGGGAAAATTCTCTCAACGAGAAATTATGCCAAAGACTGTGTATGTAAGCTGCTACAAAGATTTGATCCATCATTTGAAAGATAAGTCGAAACTTGTGACGGATGCAATGGTTGTTGGCGACAACTTTATGATGCTACAGTACATCAACTAAAACGAATTTGCTATGCCAGCCCCATTCAACAACGTCATTGTAGCAGCATTTACTACTGCCTATGCAAGACTGAAGCTGTACAGTTACCTCAAAATAACCAACGAGCGAACTCTTTATTTCGATACTGACAGTATCATTTATATTTCTCGTAAGGGACACGAAGATTTGCCCGAAGGAGATTCTTTAGGAGAATTGAAAGACGAACTCGTAGATAAATATGGGGAAAACACGTTTGCCACAGAATTTTGGTCAACTGGCCCTAAGAGCTATGGCTATGCAGTCACTACTAAGCAGGGAATTGTTTGCGATTATAAAATAAAGGGAATCCGGTTAAATTTTGCGAACAAATCTATCATAACTGAATAAGCAATGAAGAATTTAGTTTTAAAGCAAGGCCGCCCCTTGTTTGCTGAACATCAAGCCATTACTAGGTGCAAGACAACTGCCGAGCTTCGAAATAAAAGCACCAAAAAAGTTTTTCAAGTTACTTTCGACAAACGATTGGTTTTAGATTCTTTGCGTACTATACCCTTAGGATTCTAATATTCTGTATTATGTATTTCAGCCATGAGTACCTTTCAAGAATTCTATTTACTTATTCATTCAACCAATCATTTTCTTTTATTATACATTTTTAATTTACTTGATAAACATAATTTCACTAATTCGATATGCTCTGAACTGAACATTTACGATCTTCATAATGACATTAAGTTCTTCCCCGACCAGAACCTTGTTTACTGGAAAACTGAAAATCAAATCTATGATCACCCAGAAAAGGATATTTGCGGTATTTTATGGTACCTAATAAAGACATTTCCTAATATACTATCCTTTCAACTGATTTCCAACATTGATGGTGATTCGAAGTTAGAAATCGTGCAGTATGGGGACATGAAGCATAGAATGGAAATTTACTGCCATAAGTTTTCTAATAAAGAAACAAAAATACCTGATGGCGCTATATACAGTTATCAAAGGGAATATACTGAAGCGAACCTGCCTCCAGTCTGGATATGCATTCTGAATGCACAAAATACGTTGTATCGCATGCTTGATTTATACCCCAGAAAATTTAGATCCTTTTCTCTGGAAGAGATAGACCCTACTAAACGTGTGACTAACTTTCACGATAACAGACTATTTTGGCATAATCTTATTAAAAACGTTCCGGACAGTTCATTGAATACCCTCAAACACTTCTATTAATCAACTGTATTTGCTGTAAATTGCATGTTTAATGTACAGAAATAAACATTTTTTGTATTTTCAGTCATGCGCTTTTATCAAGAATTTTACTTGTTAATTCATTCAAACAATCATCTGCTTCTTGCGTACATTTACGAATTACTTGATGATCACAATACTACAACTGCAATTGCTTCGTCTCACAACATTTATGATTACTTTAACGAAACAAAATTTTTTCCAGAACACAACTTAGTGTACTGGAAAACTGAAGACAATATACTGTATGAACCTGCTAAAGACATTTGTGGTATTTTACAATACCTGATGACTACGTTTCCTGACATGATTTCTTTTCAACTAATTTCAAATCGAGAACACAGCACCAAATTAGAAATCATAGAACATGGTCATATGAAACATCGAATAGAAATATTTTGCCATAAATTTGACAATATCGGAAAACAAAAACCGTTAAGTGATGTCTACAGTTACCAACGAGAATTTGAGCGAGAACACCTGCCGCCTATCTGGATTAGTGTTGTGGAAAACAAAAATTCATCCTATAGAATGTCTGAGCTATATCCTAACCATCTAATACCATTTGCTTTGGAAAAAGTGGATCCACCCAGACGTGTAGAAACCTTCCATGCCCGGCGAATTGATTGGATTAATCTAATCAAAGAATACTCCGGATTATATATTAAAAAACACAATGCAACAATGTTTTTAAAATACTGCTTGTACTATGTTGTAAATATGTTTGAAAGTAAAATTAATTTTTGTGTTCATTATTAAGGTATAAAATGAACTTTTATAAATGAAACTTCCTAACTTTTGACTGTGTATTTACACTTTTAGAAAGACAAACTGACAAAAACATGACTGAAAATCCATTTTCCTTCGTAAGTTCTC
>JASAND010029301.1:0-25469 GCA_030248195.1 Trissonchulus latispiculum | reverse complement strand
GGAAAAGGTCGCCGGATTTTTTGGTCGGACCCCTTTTCTAAAAATCCCGCGCCATGGCCGGTGGGGGGGGGAACTGGGAAACCAGGAAAACTTTTCCTGGAAAAAATCGGGAAAAAACCGGAATAATAGTTATAACTACAATTTTTATCCCGATATTTTTCCGATTTTTTCCGGATGTCTGACAAAATCGGAAAAATATCGGAATAAATTATCCCGATTTTTTCCCGATTTTTTCCGATATTTTCTAACTTGGAAAAAATCGGAATAATTTCGGAAAAAAACCGCCAGGAAAAATATCGGAAAAAAATCGGAATAATGAAAAAAAGTTGCACAAAAATCGGAAAATCTCCGGATAAAATCGGAAAAAATTGGGTAAAAAATCGGAAAAAAATCGGAAAAGTTGCACAAAAAAATCGGAATAATTACCGAAAAAAATCGGAAAAATGAGTTCTGATTTTTTTCCAATTTTTTCCGAAAAAGGTTTTCCTGTGGAACCCCTCCCCCCAAATGGAAAAGTCCCGACCCCACCCTCAAAATTTTGGAGACAGACCCCACCCCCAAATGGCCAAATCCCAGACCCCACCCACCCAAATTTGCCAGACCCCACCCTCAAAGTTTGGAGAATTTTGCCTCAAAATTAGTAAAAATTCATAATTTTTTGGAAAAATTCGAAATTTTTGCAAAAAATCCAAGTTTTTCGAATAAATGAGCAAAAATGAAGAAATATTTTTGTTGGAAATAACGCTTTTTAGCAAATTTGCGAATTTTTTCTAAATTTTTGTCCAAAAAATTCCCCCCCCCCCCCCCAAATTCGATTTTTCCGGACCCCACCCCACCTCAAAACGGCCACACCACACCCACCCTAATTTCGGCTACCCCCTCCCCCGTTTTCTCAAGGTACACCTGACCTATGCCCCACCCCCCCCCCCCCCCTAACACACCTATGCCCCCAACCATAGGTGTAACGGGGATTTGGGTTGGGGGAGGCGGAGGCCCCCTCCCCCGAAATTTTGGGGGCGGGCCCCCTTATTAGACCTCAGCCAAACCCCCCCACGACCCCCCCCCCCCAAACTTCCCCCAAAAAATTTTTCTATTTTTATGCCAAAAATTGCATTTTCAGCCATCGCTAATGCCAAAAAACAACCAAACATGAAGTAATTTTAACCATAGGTGTACCACCTGTTTGGGTTGGGGGGGGGGAGTAAAAAGTCCAAATCTGGCTTGGTGGATCTCAAAAATCGGAAAATTTCAAAAAACTGTACCCAAATTTTTTTCAGCTAAAAATGGCCCTTTTTGGATATAAAATCGTCTAATTTCGACATAAACCTAATAAAAAAACCACTCGTATTGCGTTGTAAAACCTATTTTTTAGCGTTTTTAACGGTTTCTAGACAATTTTTTTAGACAATTGCATCTAGACAATTGAAAAAATTTTTGCAAAAATTTAGCCTTTTTCTATTGTTTGGACTCTTGTTTAGAGGGGAGGGGGGGTCTGAGCTCGGCTTGGGGGGAGTAGTCGAGCTCAAGAATGGGGGGTGGGGGTCTGGCCTCTCCGTGGGAAGGGGTCTCACAGGGGGTAAACTGTAGCCTGGTACGGTACACCTATGAGTTTAACATTAGACAGGGGACTTAAGGTGGTAGTACCACTACCGGGATTTCCTACGTAATTTTTGTATGGGTGAAGCTATCTTGTCAAAAATTTTGGTGAATCAAGTCTGGTTGGCAAGCTGGGCAATATCTTGGTGTAAGAAAGCGCATAATTGGCTAAGGTACCACCTTGGCAAAATTTTCTTTAAGCTTCATATATTACATTTTACTCGACCATGTGAAAGAGAACAAAAAGCGCTTTAAAATGATGTGCCTATCTCTTCTGTACGTGGTTTCTATCAAAAGTTACAAGCTGTTGAATATACAGCTGAATTACGTTGACCGTTTGCACACTCAATGTAAAGCAAGAATAATTTATCCTAAAATTCAATCTATTGAGTTTTAGCGGTTATAGTTATGTTACTTATGTGTATTATTTAACAGAAAACACTTTGCAGCTGCTTGAAAGCATTGCAAATTCCCAAAACCAAAGCATACAAGAAAAGTTGCGAATTTTTTGGTTTTGATTTTCTCGTCACTGCTTCAACAAAACTTGACCAAATTTTCCAGATGTCTTATATCTGTATACGCTCAGGCCGTTTTCTTTGTTTTTGGAAAAACGCAGTAGTAAGCAAGATATAGAATTTACAATATTTCAAAACGAGCTAAAAAATTGAAAATACACTTTTACGAAAAACTAAAAAAACGGCCTGAGCGTATAAATTAATAAAGCTTATATGGTAAATTTCAAACAAATTCACAAAGGGATGAAGGAGATATTTAAATTTAAAACTTTTAATACATTTCCTCTTGTGTAGACAGCAAGCCAGCCCCCGTAACGTAGTAGCCATACTCATTTGATGCAAAACATGATAAAGAACAAATGTGCCGAATTTCAAGGCGATTGATTAAGTTTTCAGTTCACGATTTCTGTTCAAAGTCCACCCCGGTAGTGGTACTACCACCTTAAGGTGGTGATTCCCTTTGGTCACAAAAGTTTGCACCATTATTACTCGTTCATTACTTGGAGTTAAGAAGCCATTTTTATATCAAAATGTAGCTTGACATTTTCTCTTTTTAATGCATACCATTAAACTAATGTTGCTTTTTTAAAATATTTTTGACACATTTTAGAAGAAGTATAATTTTCCAGATTTTTTGCAGACTCAAGTAAATTTTTTCGTGAGACATCGGTTATATCATTCGATACCTCCATCAAATAGCTGGGGACGATTTTTTATTTATTGTGAAATCGCTCTTCGTTATAGAGAAATAAGCTGAAATGTGTGCGTAACCTGTATTTTGCCTACTTTTTCCAAATTTGTCAAGCGATTACTTTAGCTAGAAAGCAGTAATCGGGGCAACTAAAAAAACGTCCCTGGGTATATTTGTGCAGAACTCATTTGTTAAGTAGCAGCCCTCCAACTTGCATGGTGAATGCTGCACAATCTTTGGAAAAAAATTGGTCGTGTTTTTGCAAAAACTACATTTTTCATGATAGCAGCCTACGGGATAGCTGTTGGAAGACGATCATCCATCGGATAATTTGCCCCTGTGAGACCTTCAGATCGACGCCCTTAGTTTGATTTTCCGGCTTGCGTAGTTCAAGAAATGTTGGATTATTTGATTTCTGCAAAAATAGCAAGCTTTCGACGCCAAAACAAGAAAATCGGCTATATCGCACGCTAGAGCGAAGATAGAAAGTTGCTTTAAAAAGCAAAAATGTGAAGCTCAACGAGATCTTTCAAGTGAACATAGTCTTAACTGTATAACTGCCGCCAAACTTTCAGAAATTGGGAAAAACCGCCCTGATCGGAAATCTCGAATTTTTGAATCGGGATTACGCGGAGGGTGTTAGAACGCTAAAAGAATGTATTTCGGAAAGTTTTGCCAAATGTCATCCTAATTTGCGCCGCCAACCAACAATTTGTGCCCAAAAGGAATCACCACCTTAAACTCATAAGCCTGATTGACAACATGTTTCTAACTCCAAAATAAGGTCAATATTGAGTCAGAAAGTACATAAAAACTGTTTAAAACGTGTATTTCTCGCAATAATGAACACTTTCAACCAAAAATTAGGACAGTTTTGAATATGTTTGCAAAATTTACCCTAAAAACACCCAAATCTTGGCAAATTTTTCGCACCCATGGCGCGACTACCCCCCCCCCAGTTGGGGGGGGGCCGGTTGGTTTGAAAAAATGGCTGGGGGCAGGCAGTCCCCCCAAACCTCCCCCCAATTACACCTATGTCCCCAACCCCCCCTCCTGGTGAAACTATGTTTGGAGGGATCCCCCCCCAATATTTTAGACCAACTTTACCCCTCCCACAATTTTTGACATACCCTCTCCCCCAACTTTCGACTATACCCACCACCCGAAGCCCCCCAGAGATTTTTGCAGAGTCCGAATAATATATCAATCTTTTTCTGTGTATATAATAAAAATAGTCGGCCTCTGTGAGACTTTCAAATCGACACCAGTCGTTTAATTTTACGGCAGGGTTAGTTCAAGGAGAGATGGATTATCTGATTTCTGCAAAAATGGCAAGTTTTTGACGACAAAACAGGAAAATTGGCTATCTATACCAAACGACCATACATTTGCGTGGGGGGGTGGCCCCTCCCCCAGACCTGGAGCTCACCCGCCATCAGATGGGTCGCTCATCCCCCCCACCAGAATCCTAATTTTTCCGGTTTTTGGGCAGAAATACCGGAAAAATCCGGTTTTCAGGCGCGGCTCACCCTTAGAATTTCCCCTCCTGCACATGTCTTCTCACGACGGAGAAAAGCTGGGCGGTGGCATCCCCTCCAAAATTAAGCTGGACGGTGGCATCCAACCAAAAGTTTTGACCAATTTGACCCCCCTCCCCACACACACACATGCACACACACACGCACGCGCACACGCATACACACTTTCTGTCTCTAAATAAACTTTCACAAAAATATACGGACATAATATTACCAATTTTTATTTTGCCGTCCAAACCTTGTCGTTTTTACAGAAGTCAAGTAATCAATTGTTTCTTGAGCTGTGCAAACCGTATACTTAAACTATTGGGCGGCAAGTTAAACTCCTTCCCCCCCCAAAACGACAAAGTTTGGCGACCCCACTCCCCAGATATCCAGATTTCTGTTTAGACAAAGTCTTTTTCCAGTTCAGGAATTCTTGCAATCAGGTCTTCATATTTATGAGCCTCAGTTTCACCCAGGTAGAAGGTAAGAAACGTAGAATAATCAAGTATTTGAATGGTCAAGCATTACCGGAAGATTATGCTTGTCTAGAGGAATTTGCGGAATTGCCGTTGACTTCGTCCTGAAAGCTAGCACTTTCTTGCATTTGTGGATCCGTCCAGGTCGCCGAGCAGCGATGAAGCAATTCGTTATTCCTGAATAATCGCGGAAATGGATTTCTGAGGTGTGCCATGCTAAACACTTTAGGCGGTAATTTAGGATTCATCAATACGTATTTGAAATTTCGTGAACGATATTTCTGTCCAACGTGTATTCTGATATTGATAGCTGGACTAAATCGAGCCTGGTATGCCAAACCAAGAAAATAAGCCTGTGTAAAGATTTTTGGTTGCCTCAATAAAAGAATGAATTTAAATTAAAGAAGAATTGCTTGATTCGTGAGTGTGTGCATGTCAAATCTCGCCTAACTCGCCTACCCCTAAACTACTACAAACGCGCCGGCAATCTATTTTAGTACCGTGAGTTTATTGGTTTTCGGACAAAATTATGCGTTTGACAAAAATAGAGAACATAAATTTTACAGTTCAAAAGAAATAAACATTTTCATAGTTACACGCATACAAAGCACAATATTTACCTTAACCACAAAAAGGGCGAGAAAAACCCCAAATTAGGAGGGACCGGGGATCCCCCAACCAAAATACTTGGAAAAACGTTCCCCCGTTGAGTGCAGAATAGTAAATGAAAGCGCCACCGCTCCGTGAGAGAGATCCAACAAGACTGACGTTTTTGCGCTCAAACTTTGATTGTAGAAATTAGCTAAGGAACCGAGGTTCCTACACGAGAGTACAATTTACGTTTATCGTTCGTAAAGATAGCGCTACACTTTAAGTGAATTTAAGTGAAAATCAAAGGGAATATCGGAAAATACTTCACAGATTACCCCCTCTTTTGAAACGCGCGCCCTCGCCGCGGCCGCCAGGCAAAATTAGAACTAAAATGAGGGTTAGCCTACGTAACTTAGGTACTAGTAAAGATAAAACGTCGTTTTAGAAAGCAAAAGAATTAAAACTGTATCTCACTCGAGCCCCTGGCTTTGCAAAATTTTAGGGGTCTGTTTTTGAGACACGGGTAAAGCTACTTCGGCACGTGCCGGGACAACACACAATTCAATAGCGCCTACGTTTGCAATTACGGCCGGCAGTTCCTAATTGCCGGCTGTGGGGAGAATTGTTCCTAATATAGCTCAGACTTAACATGAGGTCGTAACCAAGGGACCTCCTAACTCTGCTCAGGGGTGGGTCCCCACTCAGAATCCCGTCATTACTAAAAGAAACCCCAAAAATATGAAGAAGAAGAAGTAACTGGCCACGAGGGCTCGCTGATTAAAAAGCGAAAAACACTGGCCACGAGGGCTCGCTGATTAAAAAATGAAAAACTGGACACGAGGGCTCGCTGATTAAAAAGTGAAAAATTGGCAACGAGGGCTCGCTGATTAAAAAGTGAAAAACTGGCCACGAGGGCTCGCTGATTTTTGATAGAGAATTAGCAAAAAGGGGCTACCCTTTCGATAGTGGCGATTTAAGGCCCGAAGGCCAAAAAGACAAAAGTAAAAAATAGGCCAAAAAGGCCTTCTAAAACCTAGAAAGGTGCGTTCCTTGTGTGAATGGCCGAGCATAATGCGCTCATATGGCCCTTAATCGTGTTATTGTTTGCTCCGTGTTGGCTCAGATCATCTCCTCTGACCTGTGTGGGCCGGAGGAGGTCCTAACTCGAGTTCCTATGGGAGGGATAAGTGCGTTGGGGAATCTCCGGCCAAAACGCTGGCACACCAGGAGACGCACTTTTAGAGGGGGGATACACGGCCGCTCTCGGCCGGAGCTGAAGCAAACACTGACTGGAGTTTTGAATTTTCAGTGAGCTGACAGGGGTCTGACAGCTCACTGACCCTACGACTGTTGCCGGCGTTTTCTTTGAAAAGGACAGGATTTCCAGAATTTTCTGGAAATCCCCTTTGTGGTTTGTAGACCCGACGCAGGCTGTTTGCACCCTGGTCCGTCGGGGAGGAGATTTATGGGGGGTCTGGAGTTATGACCCTCCAACTGACCCCTTGTTTGATGGATTTCCCAAGCTGAATCTCAAGAAACTTTCCAGACTTTTTGGTTAACATGTAGACATAACCAAAGGGGAAATCTGCTACTTAAAAAATTAATTTCTCCGAATTGAAAAACGAAATAATACGAAATAAAGGCCTCTCGGGGCCCATTATGGAGAAATAAAGATTAACTGCCACTTTGGCCGTAATATTTTGTAAATTTTATTTTTATTATTTTCAGGCGCTCCCTTGTTTCCAAGCCCATTTCTCTTCCTTTTGGGCGTGACCTTTCGGCCGAAAACAAGGGAGGCCGCTCGTTAATCCTAGCAACAATTGCTCTCCCTCATTGGAACTGGAAGCCTCTACCTAAAGACACATGAGGGCTTGTTGCGCAAAAACTAGTGCATACAAGGGGCTACGTAATTTTTTAAAAACTGAAAGCTAAATATTAATAATCTACATACAAAACTACCTAAGTCCACTTAGTTTCACCCTATTTTATTAATTTGGGAGAGAGTTGCGCCCCCTCCGAACCTATTTTCACACCTAAGGTGTGTACTAACTCTGCTTCTGCAAGGCAAGTCTTTGCTGGGTGAGGGCCAACAGAAGCCCAAGAATGAATAGGAAAATGAATGAACGTAACAACACGTGATTGTTACGTTCTGTTATAAAGTTTACGTAAGGTCATTATTAGATAATTAAAATGTAATCTCTCAAAACTTTTTTGGCCTATATCTTTCGCATTATTGGGAGTTAAAAGACCGGGTTTGGATTTTTAGAATCAGGAAAAAATTGCTTTTCAGATAAACCTAAGTTATATTTTTGCCAAAAATCTTCAAAATTCGTTAATTATTACCAAACCACTGCTAATTAGGCCTAGCTAACACCTATTTAGATCCCTTAACATCCTTTCATGTACCTAGCTAATGAATAATTGCATTTTTGTGACCCATCTTCCATCCATGTGAGCTGAATAACCGTATAAGACATCTTTTAACAGCATTTTCCTTGGTAATTTGCTACTTCTTAGGCGACACGTTTATTAAACTTTTCTCGTCATTAATTTTAGTTTACCTTAAATGAAATTTCGGAAGTTTTCGGACGATAGGAGGCCCTGTAAGGCCTAGGAAGAGTAACGACTCCTCCGTTATTTAATCAGAGACCATGATTAGGGCCTATTACTGACCCGGGAAGGGTAACGACCCCTCCGTTATTAGTTAATACCCTGATTAATTCTTAATAAACCGTATTCCACTGAGTTCCTATTCTATTCTGGCGTTATTTATTCGGGTTATAGTGCTATTTCTAACCTTATTTCCTAACCACGCTAGACCCTATGTCCCTACCGGTGAATTTCTGGGTGTTTTGAACCGACTGGCGACTCTGGTATGCTCACATGATCAATAATAATTACAGCAATTGCTTGGACGTTCACACACTGCATTCTAGGTTCTGTGCAACAGATTTTCAAAGAGCGACAACAACAACAGTTCCACTTTAGATCCCGATCCATGGTTTTATGAGTTTTCTTGACTTTTTGGGTTTTAATTCAGCCATAACATTTGTAATGGAAAAGGCTAAATAAACCTAAAAATAAAACCTAAAAAAACAGAGAAAAGCTCAGTTTGTCGTAGATTGCGATTTTTGATGGAATTGATTTAATTGTCCAATGCACTGGTTATGAGTGGCGTGCCTGTGAAATCTTGATGTGAACTATGAAACGTCCAAGCACTGTATGAAGTAATTGTCATGTAATTACCAGAGTTGCCAGTCAGTGTGAAACCCCCAGAAATTCATCATTAGGGACATAGGTTCTAGTGTAGATAGGAAGAATAAGGCTAGAAGTAGCACTACTCTCACGCAAATGACACGAAAATGGAATGGAACTTCAGCAGAATGTAGCTTAACGAGGTTGCAGTAGGTTACCGATTAATAGTGGAGGGGTCGTTACCCTTCCCGGGTCAGTAATACGCCCTAACATTGCTTTTGATGTATCATGAAGGAGTCGTTACTCTTCCCAGGCCACGAATAAGGCCTCTCATTGTCAAGAAGTCAGTCAAAATCTGATTAAAACAGCTAAAAATTATCAAGGAAAACGAATGCAAAGAAAGAAATTGTTGAATAACCAACAATTTAACAAGAAACTTCGAGTTTAAAACGTTTTACGCGGGTAATAAGTGCAAATATTGGAAGATGGGTCAAAATAAGGTCATAATTTGCCCATTAGTAGCATAGAATTATGTTAATTGGTGTTCATAAGTGTTAATTAGGCATAATTTATATCAGTTATGTGATAATTAGTCAATTTGTGCAACTTTTGGCTAAAATATAAGTTGGGCTCATCTGAAAGGCAATTCTTTTCTGATTCCGAAACTCCAAACCCGGTCTTTTAACCCCCAATAACGCGAAAGATACAGGCCAAAGAAGTTTGAAGGATTACATTTTAATTATTTAACATTGGCCTTACGTGAACTTTGTAACAAGGCGTAACAACCACGTGTTGTAACGTTCATTCATTTTCCCCTTCATTCTTGGGCTTCTGTTGGCCCTCACCCAGCAAAGATTTGCCTCGCAGAGAAGGACTTAACACACACCTTAGGTGTGAAAATACGTTCGGAGGAGGCTTAACTCCTTCCCAAATAATGAGAATGAAATGAAAATTAGTTATCTTAGGTAGCTAGGTACGTAGAATAATAATATTTAGTTTTTATCTTGGGTAAAATTACGTAGTTTCTTGTGTGCACATTTTTTGCGCAACAATTGCCCTCTTGGTCCAATTATTAGATACACGGAGTTCCAGTGAGGGAGAGCAATTGTTGCTAGGATTAACGGGCGGCTTCCCTTGTCTACGACCGAAAGATCACGCCCAAAAGGAAAGAAAGGGGCTTGCAGGCAAGGAAGTGCCTAACAAATAATAAACATAAAATTTACTAAATAACACGGCCAAATTGGCACTTAATATTTATTTTTCCATAATCGGCCCCGAGTGGCCTTTATTTTGCACAATGTCATTTTTCAATTCTTATAACTTAATTTTTAAAGCCAGAAACTTCCCCTTTGGTTACCTTTACTTGGCAACCAAAAAGTCTGCAAAGTTTCTCAAAATTCAGCTTGGGGAATCCATCAAAAAGGAGGTCAGTTGGAGGGTCATAATTTCTTTCCCTCGTTAATCTCCCCTCCAACGGACCAGCCGCCTCGCCAGCCCATGTCTGGCACATGTATTAAGATAGGGAGCTTCCAGAAAGTTCTGGAAGCTCCACCAGAAATCAAAGAAAAGCGACAGAAAAGCAAACACCAGTGAGCTGTCAGACTCCTGAATTTCAAATTTTCATCAGTGTTCGTCTAAGTCTCTGCCGAGAGCGGTCGTGTCCCTCCCCCCATCTTTAAGTGTGTCTCCCATTGCGCCAGCGATTTGGCCGGGAATCAAGACACACTTCTTCCCCATTTAGCACGCCAGTTAGGGCCCTCCTCTGACCCACACAGGTCAGAGAAGAAGATCTAAGGAACACGACGAACACCGCACATTGAGGGCCTAATGAGCGCATTATGCTCGGCCGAATCCACACACTAGGAACGCGAATTTAGGGATTTTTAGAGGGCCCCTTTGGCCCTAAAATTCATTTTTTGTGGCCTTCGGGCCTTAATTAAAATCAATCCTGTGTGACCAAGCCACGGCCTAATTGGCCTTTTCTTATATTTTAGTAGGGGCTTAATGCCCGGTTTTTTACCTTTTTTATCTTGTCGGGGTTTTGCTCGTGAACTGGGATTCTGAGTGGGGACCCACCCCTGAATTGAGATAGGACGTCCCTTGGTTACGACCTCATGTTCAGAACTGAGCTATGTCTAGGGAATGATTCTCCCCACAGCCGGCAATTAGGAATTGCCGGCCGTAATCGCAAAATAGGCGCTACTGAAGTTAACATTATTGTCTGTATTTCTGAATTGTTGTCATGTCTTGTGTAGATCGGCAACCGAAATTAATAATAACTAAAAAAGGCTAAATCATTTTAACTGTTAATTATACAGTCGTTTTAAGGAGAATGGCCGGCTTCTCCGAAGTTAATTTAATAAAACAAAGCTGTCCTTAGCGGAATGTGAATGTGCGTTTATGGTTGTTTTATAGTAATAATTGCCTGGGCAATTATTACTCGTTCTGCTTTCCAAAGTTCTCAAAGTTCTAAAATTTGTAGGCTCTGTCAAAATTACAAAGTTCTGAAACTTCAAAATACTGCTACAGTTGAAACAAAAATGTGCATACAATAAGTAGGTCGGTAATATTAAGGAGTAGTTAGGCCGCATTATGTCGTATAATTATATGTGTAAATATTGTTGTAAATTGTAGTGTGAATGAGACCCCCCAAATTTACGTAAGCGGCTCCTTGGGTAAACCCCTCATGGAGTGTGAGGCTCCAAGGTTAGCCCTCTTCGTAGAGTATGAATTATGGACCAAAATTGGGTAATTGCGAGTGTGAATGAGGGCATACCACGTAAACTCCCTTTGTTTGATAAGGGTATTGGGACTGCCAGAGTGAATGAGTAAAATGTTCAGATATTAGGCAGGAAAAATGGGGCCAAATTGAGTAGCAATTTGGGCCCCAAACACAGATAAGTTAAAATCAGTAATATTTATTGGTTGGATGTGTAATTGCTGTGAAAGTGATAATTTCGGAGTGAAAGTCGTAAGAATCTGCATAAAGAAATGTTGGTACCTACGGCGATTTAAGCAGGTTTTGCAGCCTAGGATCACGGGGACCCCGAATTAGGTCTGCCAAATCTGTTGGATTTCCGGTCATCCGTGTAGGTTGCCATGCGATTAGGGGACGGATGAGCCACATTCATGGAATCCAGAAATAGCCGAATCAGGACTATAACAGAATGGTTTAAATTACTACGAAATTAACCCAAAGTCTAGTTTTATGTGTTAGACATCCGATTAGCGGGCTGGTAGTTTATTTAGTTCTAGGTAAGAAAATGTTTGCAGTCTTGTTGTACTAATTAGCTGGAGTTCTTAATAATTGGGAAGTGATTGATCAGTATAGTTAGGTCTAGTTAGGACAGGGGTACTCATGGTCTTGGCCTAAAATTATCATGGGCTCACGGTCGTTACCGTAATCGCTTAACTTCCCATGTCAAAGGCCAAAGAATTAGCCAAATTAAAAGAAAAGAAGTAGACCCGCGCTGAGATTCGAACTCAGATTCTCTGGATTAGAGTCCAGTGCTCATCCATTGAGCTACACGGGTTACAATTAGAACAAGTTCAGGCTAGCTTATATAAGAAAGCAATTTAGCAACCCAGCACGTGTGCAGTTCAGTTAGTACATTATATGAACAAGTTACGCATATGTGGAAGCAAACTTTAATCATGTTTTTCTCACTAATTACTTAATATTTTTTGGTACTGTAAGCACAAACAAGCTGACCCCTAAAAGGGGTGTGGTTCTGCGACCGAGATCTTAGAATGTACATAATATTTCATTTAACGCAACAACTGATGATTTTAGGTTTTGACTATATCAACTTTTAGCCTATATCAACTTTAAGCTTTAGTCTCCATTCAGCTAAGCAGTCCTCTCAGTTTCTGATCTCACATCTTTGGCAAAACGAGACAGACCGTTTTCTCAAGTTGTTTTTCTAGACGAGATACCTATTTTAGGTCGGGTTGCTTAGCGTAGCTCAAAATTAGTTCTTTTCATGTTCTGCACTGCTCAGAAATCAATGGTAAGCGATCATCAATTGCTAGACTAAGCGATTAAGTTTAGGTAATTTGGCTCTTAGTTCTAAATTTACTTTAATTTTACGAACAAATTATCTGTCCGATTGACAGGGTTGGCTTTTCTCTGGTATTACGAAAAAAGGAAGAATCAAAAACAGTTTAGTACGTGATAATATTTATTTAATCCACGTGCTCTTTTTGGCTTCAGCTTCAAGCTTTAAGTTTTTGTCAGAGATGCAGCCAGTCGTCTAGAAAAATATTTGTGAACTGTTCCTAAATTTGCCGACCTCATTTGCATAAATGCTGGCATCCTTTAATACTGCTTTAATAGACAAATTTGAAAGGTGGTGCATTGAAAACATTTGCACTATTGGATTTTGGCTCAAGGGAGGGGGGATAGTGTGTAGAAATTGAAGAAATTCACCAGATTCACATAAGTATAAATCAACATAAATACGCATAAAAAGCAAAAATTCAAAAATGGAAACCAAAAAGAACAAGAGGACCCCTAAAATGGGAATGGTTCTGCATCTGAGCTTTTGGAAAAAGGCAGTATATAGTGCTGAAAACATGTGAAAAGCTAATGACTTCGACTATATAAACTGCTGGGAAACAGTGCTTTGGTTTACACTGCGTCAAGCCTCTGGTCGTAAATTTGATCAAACTATTTTAATGACTTATCGTGATCAGATTGTTGCCCACTGTCAAGTCAAAAGATAAAATTGGATTGGATTTGCCTGTATCCTCATCGGGTTTAGAAATTGTTGGCTCCGGAGTAACTTTTGCGGGCCCTGCCATCGCCCTACCATCTTTTGGAATTTGCATAGACTTGACGAAACAAATTATCATTCGAATCTTCTAGCCGGGGACCCTTCCTTAGTTTTTATCAAAGCAATTGTCGTTGTAGCCAATTGGGCTCATTGTATCTGGAAACTGAATAGATTCTTTTACCAAACACACTATTACGCCAATAGTACTAATTCAATAAAGTTTTCAACTATAAGCAGTTACTTTTTAGTATCGGTTGCGATTCTGTCACTGTTACATAGTAGGTAAGTAAGCCATTTGTTAAAATAAACATTTTCAATTATTGCTTACGCCAAAGCACTTTAAAGGCAATTTTATCAAACGCAGCCAATCGAGTAACCAGCTACTTGTGAACTGTTCTCAAAATCTGCTGATCTAATTTGCATAAATACTGGAATCCTTTAAAACAATTTTCATCCACATGAATGTCAAACATCCCAAACAATATGCTGGGGGGGCTATGAAAGCATAAATTTCGTAGAAATTTTGTGCTAAGGGGCACCCTAGGAGAAAACAAAATACTGAAACAGTCAGAAGCCACCACAAATACTCAGTCAGTAGTGATTTACTAATACAAAAATTAAAAATTTTCAATTTAAAAAGGCATAAATTCGCTAATACTAACAGACACCCTTCGGTTAAAAAAGCTAGCAAAACCCTATACTAGGCCTATGTTGAAGATAGGCGAATTTTGAACTGAGCATCCGTGTATAGTGCAATTCCTATCTATTTTCCGTGTAAATTGTTCTGCCTGCAGGCAGAACAAAAAGGTTCAGTTTTTCAAGCACCACAAGAATATGTAACTTTTATTCAAATTCGTGTTCTTCAAAAATTCCTCAAATTTATATGCCAGTTTTGCACAAGTTTAAACAAGCTCAAGTGAAAGGGTGGTAGATTGCGCGTCTATCAGTCGGCTGGCTGCGAGGGTTGCCAGCGCCGGATCGAATAGCGGTTCGGTACGGTTCCCCGAGCTTCTCAGGTAGTTATGTGGAAAGTAGTTAGCTATTTAGTTCGGTAGGTCGGTAAGTCGGTAAGTAGGGACTGCGTAGAATGGCTGCTGAGACTGTGAGTGAGTGAGTTTTTGTATTTTTGCATAAACTGATGAAAACTAATCACATGCGAAAACTCACTCACAGTCAGCTAGGTTTTATTTTAAGTTAATCAGTTCATTCCCAAACCGGCAGATAAATAATTAATAGGGATTTCGCGTTAAATCACCAGGTAGTTTTAAGTTAACTTCAATATCACGTAAGCTTTAGTTAGTTGGCGTAGGTAAGTAGGCATTAGTTAAGGAAATTAATACAAGTATTTAGCAGTTGACCATCTTCCAATATCAGAAATGCACTACAAAATGTCCAGTTTCGCATGTATATTTGACCTAATCTTTGGGTCACAGGAAATGAACCCATTTCCCGTGACAAATCAACAAAATCAGGCCAGACACAGGCCGAAAACGTTAACATTGGCCAGTATTATTGGTTGCTCTGAAGATTATGCAAAATTTAGTCAGAATCAGTGCATTTCACATCAAAATGGCCCTAGAAGGCCGGTCTGTGCAAAGAAAGGACAAAAACAAACGAAGTCCAAGTATGGGTCGCAAACAGCGCATTTTCGTACATTTCTCGAGCTACGAGTTCAGTCAGGCCCAGCCGAGCCAAGGGTGGAAACCTTACGAATCATTTTGTCTAAGCAAGAAATCACGGCTAGTTTAACCAAATTCCGAAAATACAAGCTAACAGAGGCCAGGAAGGCCCAATTGGTGACAAGCAGTTACCAGAAACGGTTAATATTGTCAAAGAAGCAATAATCAATGATTTTCCGTCATTTCTTCAATTCACAAGTTCAAATGGGGCCCAA
Organism: Trissonchulus latispiculum; assembly: GCA_030248195.1. Taxonomy (NCBI): domain Eukaryota; kingdom Metazoa; phylum Nematoda; class Enoplea; order Enoplida; family Ironidae; genus Trissonchulus; species Trissonchulus latispiculum. The sequence continues at coordinate 10,213 of JASAND010029301.1, read as the reverse complement.
AATGCACATTTTGGGCCTGGAAAGCAAAGGAACGAGTAATGGTTGCTGGGCTCGATTCCCGCACCATAATCTTGTACTAATGGGTTTTAACCCATTTGATTCAGGTGCGCGGACAGTCACTGATCAGGATTCGAAGTCGTGAACAATCCAGTTTGGAGCAGTCAGTGGGAGCGTTCAGCCCTGTAGTGGAATCATTAGTCAGTCTCAGTTGGTGCTTATCTAAGATTGTAGGATCCGGAAGTGATCCCAAGAAGTGAACCGTGTCAGTAGCCGATTCGTGGAACCTATCACTGTAGGTACATTGTGGATTTAGAACGCAGCTATTTCAAGTTGGGGAACCAAACCGTACAGAAAACGTTGTAAACTCAACTCTCGAACTTTTGTTTAAAATGGCCAGTTTCACCCTATTCATCGTCCCCGGTTCCGGAGCTTTGCTCCCTCCGTCTCTGGCTTGAGCTTAGAATTCAGCCAGAGCCAGCTAGCCTGAGGACAGAACAAGCCATCAGACCTATTGAACTTTGTTGTTGTAGTTGTTTAAAATTTATTAATCAGGAGTAAGTAAGGCAGAACCAGGTGACTCCTCCCATTTTTCTCTATTTCCTCAAAAGACACTTCCGTACAGTAACCCTGTCTAGGTGTTGGAGCGGACCTTCGGGAAAGCAGTGTCCAACATTCTGGGACTCACCCATAGACCGACCCCAGGTTTAATTTAGCTAATAACTGTTTGTCTGTAGTTTGTTGATTGGTAGTTTGATATTCCGTTTTGTAAGGACGGATAAAGAGTCGCACAGCACAAGCATATAGGCGCACAAGAAAGCATATAGGTGGTTAATTAGCAGAGTGTTGGAGACAGTGTAATAGTTAGATAATAGAGACAGAGTGTGATAAAAGGAAGAAGAAGAGGTACAACCGAACCTTGTCCCTAAAACATACATAAATTGGGTAATATTGTCCTAAATTAGGATAATATTAATAGTAAAACTAAAGACGGTAACTGGCAACTCTGGTACAGTAAATTGAACACTGTACTGACCTGTAATTGTATTTGTTTTGCACAGCTTGTAACGACCCCTAGTAGTAACGCTCGTTGTATAGTCATTGTCATTTTGCTTAAAAGTGTACCCATCATAACTGTACTAATTCTAATAAATAGTTGGTGTGCCAGACTTAGAGCCTCAGAGTTTCATAGAGAGGCGCGATTGTCTCTGAAAGCCAGGCGCGTTAGCCACACAAGGAATTCACAGCCTAAGGATTAGATCAGGACCAATCAAGGTAAGTTCTGGTCAGAAATTGGAAGCCTCATCACCAATCCAGCGATCAAGTCAAAGCAAGTGCTGACCCCTCTTGCTGATCTGCTGGAATCCAGTACCACAAACGAACTCACGAAGAAGACCCCTACAAAGGTTGGCTGCAGGGAATCTCTGATTTTGGAACACCACCTTTCGGAGATCCGGTGCCTAAGTCTGCTTCGATAAGCGGACGTGCAGACCTTCCGTGTGATCTAGTTTAAAGAGGATCGAGATTCAGATCTCACTAACTTCATTACACGGTACATAACTTTAAATAGCTGCAAAATTAACGTTTGCGCCAAGAAGAAAAGTTTCTCAGAATTGAAAAAGATATCGATTGATGTAAATATTGTGCATATTTGTAAAGTTCGAAAAATTTTGAAAATTGTCAATTTTGACTTATTTTAGGGGTTGTCTCACGGAAACGATTACTGCAAAAGTTAGAAACCGAATTTCGAAAAATCTTCTGCAAGTTTTAGATATTGTATTTAGCTCCAAAATGAGCTATTGAACGAGCACGGTTTCAATTTGAGTAAGTTATCGTTGTCAGAAGCGAAAAGTCTAAAATTCCGATTTTAGGCCATTTTCAATAGGAATTGGAAATTTTGAATGGCTGTAACTTTTTTATTCCTGGATGAAATCATCCCAAATTTCAATGGATTGTGTAGGGCCCTAGGGAGTATCAATGGGCACAATTTGAGCCAAATCGGTGAGGGTGAATTTTCGAGCCAAGTAGCCCCCCCTTAAGGTGGTAGTACCACTAGCGGGATTTTCGACCTAATCGTGGCATAAATGAAGCAAACATGACGAAACAAGTGGTGAAACACGTTTGGTTGGCAGGCTATCTTTGCATAAAATTTTGGTGTCTGAGAGTGCATAATTTGCTAGCTACCATCATGGCTTAGCGCATGCGCAAATAATCAAAATTTCATTTAAGGGGGCGCTTACATTACCGGGAACGGTTCTCCTGAGTTTATTTTCCAACGAATCTATTTCAAACCTTCAGCATAGATAGCTGGTGCTAAATGCTAGCAATATGTAGTATTTGAATAATCCAGTGCTTGGCTTGCGACTTACACAAGAGGGTTAAGCTGAAATTTTCAAAACGCTGTCTCTCATTAACGGCTGAATGAAATTAGCTCAAATTTGGCACAAATGCGTAAATGAACATAACGCAGGGGCAGTTTTTTTAGTTTTTCGATTTATGCAGTTTTGAGTATTTTATGAATATTCGAAAACTTTGAAAGTCAATATCTCACGGAATATACGATTTAAACAAAAACTAAAACAATTGCCCCTGCGTACCCGTCAAATAAACGTGCATGCAAAATTTGAGCGAGTTTGGTCGCAACATTTATGAGAAAATCAAATTGAAAAATTTCGCACTAATCGCTTCAGTTTTTCGCAAATATTATGCTTTTAATAAGTCGCACCGTGTATTTCATGAAATAATAAACAAATCCAACACAAAAGCAACGTGAAAAGCCCTGCAGAATTCATTTCCGAACGATAGGTTTTTACATTGGCATTCGCTTTGAGAATGGTAAACGTAACTTTGTCATATATTCAAGCGCCTGTAACTTTTGATTGCAACCACGTACAGGAGAGATATGCACATCGTTGTAACGGGCTTTTTATGCTCTTTAACCTAGTGCATTCGACGTTGTCGTTTGCAGCTTTCATAAAATTTCGAAATTTTAAGCCATACCGGTAGCTAGCCAAGCACGTCGTCTCCGTTGCCGAAATTTGGTCAAAAGATGCCCCGCCAACCAAAGTAAGTTTAGTTGGGATTTCTTCAAAATTGAGCTATCGGTCTAAATTTCATATCTATAATCCCGATAATGCAAGCGCCACCTTAAGCCTTGTATCCTAAATTTGAATCTGCCGTGTGAAAGAGCATAGAAAGAGCTTTAAAATGATGTGCATATCTCTTCTGTACGTGGTTTCTATCAAAGGTTACAAGCGGTTAAAGCTGAATAGCTGATATATAGCTGATATAGCTCAATTACGTTGACCGTTTGCACACATAATGTAAAGCAAAAACAGTATATCCGAAAATTAAATCTGTTGGGTTTTAGCGGGTCCTTTTGCGTTATTTATGTGCATTATTTAATAGAAAGCACTTTGCAGCTGCTTGAAAGCATAGGAAATTTCGAAAACCAAAGCAAACAATGAAAAATTACAGAATTTTTGTTTTTGATTTTCTCGTCACTCCTTCAGTCAAAATGGACCAAATTTTGCAAATATGTTTTGCATCAGCATACGCTCAGGCCGTTTTCTTGGTTTTTGGAAAAATGCAATATTAAGGAAGATATAAATTTTACAAATTTTCAAAACACGGCAAAAAACGGAAAACTCACTTTTACGAAAAACTAAAAAAACGGCCTGAGCGTATATGTAAACTAACCATATACTGAAAATCTCAAATGATTTCATAAAGGATTGAAGGAGATATTTAAGTTTAAAGCTTTTAATACATTTCCTATTGTGTAGACAGCAAGCCAGTCCCCGCAGCGTCGTAGATCAGCTCATCTGATGCAAAACATAATAAAGAACTATTATGCCAAATTTCAAAGCGATTAATTAATTTTTTAGTTCACAGTATCTGTTCAAAGTCCATCCCGGTAGTGGTACTACCACCTTAAGGGGGGGGGCTACTTGGGTCAAAAATCCGACCCTCACGGATTTCGCTCAAATTGTGCCCATTGATACTCGCTAGGCCCCTACGCAAGCCATTGAAATTTGAGCTGATTTCGTCAAGTAATAAAAAAGTTACAGCCATTCAAAATTTCCAATTCCTATTCAAAATGGCCCAAAATCGGAACTTTAAAATTTTCACTTCTGACAACGATATCTTACTCAAATCAAAACCGTTTGAAACGTTCTCTAGCTCATTTTGCAGCTTAATACAATATCTAAAACTTGTCGAAGAGCTTTTTTCAAAATTCGGTTTCTACCTTTTACAGTAATCGCTTATGTGAGGTAACCCCCAAAACACAAAAATTGAAAAATCGTGAAAATACGGTTTTTGGCCTATAACTTTGAATGGCTGCAAAATAAACGTTTATGCCAAGAAGAAAAGTTCTTTAGAATTGAAAAAGCTATCGATTGATATAGATATTGTGCATATTTGAAAAGTTCGAAAATTTTTGAAAAATATCAGATTTTGACCAGTTTTGGGGGTTACCTCACATAAACGATTACTGTAAAAGTTACAAACCGAATTTTGAAAAAAGCTCTTCGACAAGTTTTAGATATTGTATTAAGCTGCAAAATGAGCTACAGAACGTTTCGAACGGTTTTGATTTGAGTAAGATATCGTTGTCAGAACTGAAAATTTTAAAGTTCCGATTTTGGGCCATTTTGAATAGGAATTTGAAATTTTGAATACCTGTAACTTTTTTATTACTGGACGAAATCAGCTCAAATTTCAATGGCTTGCGTAGGGGCCTTGGGAGTATCAATGGGCACAATTTGAGCGGAATCCGTGAGGGTAGAATTTTTGACCCAAGTAGCCCCCCCCCTTAAATTAGCTGAACTTTCAAAATTTTTAAGACATTTTACACAAGCAGCAAGTTTCGATTTCGTTAACACATGGCTCTATTATGTACTTAGCTAATTGTTAGCAGATTGCGGAATGCCTCGCGAAACCTGTTAGAAACATAGGTGTATGTAATTGGGGGGAGGTTTGGGGGGGGCTAGCCCCCCCCAGCCATTTTTTCAAACCACCCCTAAAAATTTTTGGGGGCCCCCGGGCCCCCCCAACTGCGGGGGGGGGGGTAGTCGCACCGTAGGCGCGAAAAATAAAATATCAGAAATCAGATAATCCATCTCTCCTTGAGCTAACCCTGCCGTAAAATTAAACGACTGGTGTCGATTTGAAAGTCTCACAGAGGTCGACTATTTTTATTATATACACAGAAAAAGATTGATATATTATTCGGACTCTGCAAAAATCGCTGGGGGGGGTTCGGGTGGTGGGGATAGCCGAAAGTTGGGGGAGAGGGTATGTCAAAAATTGTGGGAGGGGTAAAGTAGGTCTAAAATATTGGGGGGGATCCCCCCAAACATAGTTTCACCGGGGGGGGGGTTTGGGGGCATAGGTGTAATTGGGGGAGGTTTGGGGGTACTGCCCCCCCCAGCCATTCAGGGTATTTTTTAGGGATTTTTTTCGGGGGGGGGGCCCCCCCGGGGCCGGGGGGGGGAGGAATTTTAGGGGGGGGGGGGAAGATTTTTTTAGAAAAATGAGCCAAAAAATGGTATTTTTTGGCGTATTTCTGCATGGTGAAACGCAAAAAGTTCTCAAAAATGCCAGGATTTAAGCTAAAAATAGCTATTTTTACGAAAAAATCTCCGGCGAAGCCGGAAAATTTTTGAAAATTGGCCTATTTTTGGCAAAAATTTGGGCCTCGAAAAAATCCCGGTGGGGGGAAGCAAAAATCCCGGGAGGGGGCGATTTCGGGGGGGGGAAGGCATTTTCGGGGGGGGAAGGTCAATTTCGGGGGGCCCCCCGCCCCCCCCCCCGTCAAAAATACCCTGGCCATTTTTTTTTTCAAACCAACCGGGCCGGGCCCCCCCACTCCCCATCTGGGGTGGGGGTAGTCGCGCCGTAGTCGCGAAAAATTGGCCAAAATTTGGGTGTTTTTAGGCTAAATTCTGCAAAAATTTGTCAAAACTGTCCTAATTTTTGGTTGAAAGTGTACATTATGGCGAGAAATACACGTTTTTAACAGTTTTTATGTACTTTCTGACTCAATATAGACCTAATTTTGGAGTTAGAAACATGTTGTCAATCAGGTTTATGAGTTTAAGTCCCCTGTCTAATGTTAAAATTACTTCATGTTTGGATGTTTTTTTTGGCATTAGCGATGGCTGAAAATGCAATTTTTGGCATAAAAATAGAAAAAATTTTGGGGGGAGGTTGGGGGGGGGTCGTGGAGGCATAGGTGTAACGGAGGTTTGGGGTGGGGCTGGGGGGCTCCCCCCAACATTTTCTGGGGGGGGGGCCCTCTGGAGACCCCCCACGCCAACCCCCCCCCAGGACCCCTCCAACCCTCCCCCAAAAAACTTTTTCAATTTTTATGTCAAAAATCGCATTTTCAGCCCTTTGTAATACTAATAAACATCGAATCATGAAGTAATTTTAACATTAGACAGTGGTTTTAAGCTGTAAAACTTAATTGTCCAGGTGTTTCTAAGTTCAAAAGAAGGCTAATATTCAGTCAAAAAGTCCATAAAACTATTAAAAACGTGTATTTCTCGCAATAACAAGTCCTTTAAGGTGCTGGTATCGCTTTGTGTAAATTTGACCCTATAGGCTTTAATTCTTTATGAAAGTGGATGAAACTTTCCAAATATACTATTTCGGTGCTCTTTAACATTCTGGGACCAGTCCCGCATTTTTAGGTGCAAAGATAAGAAATTTTTGGTTTTTGCCATTATTCTCTCAGCACATAGTCGAGACACCAGATTGGCTGATATGGCTGGAAAGAGGGCACAAAAATGAACATTTTTGCTTTTACAACTATTTAGCTATCTCTAATGGTTAAGTCAGTATTAGCAAAAAACGATTTTTTGGGTCCAAAAATGGACGTTTTCGAGAAAATCAGTTTTTTCAAAATTACTGCCAAATCGTACGGACAATTTTGGTTTATTTATACTCGATCGATACACAGTCTCATTGCACATTTTATCAATGCCTATTAGCCGGAGTTTGTTACTCTAAGCTAGAGATTTGGTCGAAAAACCATTTTGGCAAAACTGCGATTATTTTGTTTTGAACATCGATTTCTCAAAAACTACCCAATGGATTCGCGTGATTTTTGGCAAAATGAGAATTCGCACTATTGCGGAGGGACATTTTTCTTCGTTTGAGTTAAAACATCTCCAGTTGCGAGAAAACTCAATGCAAAGTTTCGAAATTTCGTGTCACCGCACATTTAATGGATTTTCTTGACCGTTAAGACCTGCTAAGCCAAATCCAAAAAAATGTCCCTCGGCCCACATGTCCTTTATAGGACAGCACAAGAAAAAATTTTGGCTGGTTCCACAGTTTTGAGAAATCGATGTTCAAAAATTTTTGGTCTATACTCAGCCTGTCAGATGTCACTATGTCAGAAAATTTTAGATATTTTTTGCGGATTTTTATTTGTTTCGTACTCTCATGAGAATCTACAGATTATAAGCTTTAAAATGATGTATAAAGCTCTTTCCAACTCATAAAATTGCGAAACTTATGGCGTTTCAAAAAATACCCACAAAAGCACTGCACAAAACGATACCAGCACCTTAAGCCAAAAATTTGGACTTTTTGAAAATTTTTGCAGAATTTAGCCTAAAAATACCCAATTTTAGGCCATTTTTCGCGCCTTCGGCGCGACTACCCCCCCCCCCGTCCCCCCCAACAATTTCTGGGGGGGGGTTTGAATAAATGCTTGGGGGGCTATCCCCCTCCTAAAATCAAAGGAAGAACCTTTTGTGTAAAATCGTTGTAAATTGCTGCGCAAGGTACAGCGATTTTACCACGATTTTACAACGAAGTTTTAATGTGGGGGGTGGTTCCGACGGAGGGTGGGGGACCCTCCCTAAATTTTCGATTTTATGCCATTCTTGGGCATTTTTTGGCCAAAACTCTGGGGGGGGAGTAGCAAAAATCTGAAAATCTGGGGGGGGTCGCCAAAATTTGTCATTTTGGTGGGGGGGTCCCCCCACCTATGCACCTATGCGTGGAGGGGTTTGGCTGAGGTCTAAAAAGGGGGCCCGCCCCCAAAATTTCGGGGGAGGGGGCCTCCCCCAACCCAAATCCCCGTTACACCTATGATTAGAAATATGTAGGCATAGGTGTACCAGGCTACAGGTTACCCCCTGTGAGACCCCCCCACGGAGAGGCCAGACCCCCCACCCCCATACCCGACCTCGACTATTCCCCCCTCCCCCCCTAAAAATGTGTAAAATCGTTGTAAATTGCTGCGCAAGGTACAGCGATTTTACCACGATTTTACAACGAAGTTTTAATGAAATTTTAATATTTTTAATTAATTTTATTAATAATATATTTATTTAATTAATTAATAATTTATAATAATATTAATAATTAATAATTTATTAATATTAATTAATTTTGATTATATCCGCTTTTACTATGTGAGTTTAACGGATTTACAATGGTTTTACTTCGGTTTTTATATATACGTATATATTTACAATAATTTTACCACTTTGTAAAATTGTTGTAAATCTGTTGTAAAATCATTGTAAATGCAATTGAATCAATTTAATGATTCAATGATTTTACAACGAATTTAGAACGTGGTAAATATGATATAAAATTGTTAAAACTTATTTTGGAGCACTGTAAAAACGTTGTAAAAATTTACGACGATTTTACAACAAATTTAGCACATGATAAAACCGTTATAAAGACGTTGTAAATTCGTTGTAAAAGTTGTAAAAACATTGTAAATTGATTCAATTGCATTTACAATGATTTTACAACAGATTTACAACAATTTTACAACGTGGTAAAATTATTGTAAATACGTATAAAAACCGAAGTAAAACCATTGTAAATTCATTAAAATCTCAAGGTAAAATCGGATATAATTATTGTAAATCCATTAAAAAATATTAAAATTTCATTAAAAATTCGTGGTAAATTCATGGTAAAATCGTTGTACCTTGCGCAGCAATTTACAACGATTTTACCCAAAAAGTTCTTCCTGTGAGTGATTCCACACAAAAGAAAAAATGCAAAATGTTTGCAAAAAGTTTTGCAATTTTTCAAAAATTTTATGAAAAAATTGTTTAGAAACAGTTAAAAACGATAAAAAAGGGTAAACTGAGATCGCTGATTTAAAAAACCGTTCAGATTTCAGATCGACCGATCAAAACATTTTTGTCACCAATTTTGGCGACAAGTCGCCCATAGGCACCTTCGGGGCGCCAAATTTCGAGTCTACAGTCGAAATTTCGATCAGAGCTGCTAAAATCGAGTTATTCGACGATTTTTAAAATCGATAACAGTGGATTTTTGCACGCCAGAGATCGATTTCTTGACATGTCGACTGCAGATTCCGGAATCAGCGCCCCCGAATCTTAGTCAAGCGGGGGAAAAACCCACTTTTCAGATTTTTTGGCCAGAACTTTTACTGGTTTGAAGTCTGCGAAATACTGACGCCACAGGCTAGCTAGGCCTAGTCGTAAGCTTTCTTATGAGGCTATAGAACATGTCTCTAGGGTTCTCCGTTAGTGAGAAAAATTGTCCCAAACTGGCGGGAAAACCCAATGCTGGAAAGAACTCATCTCGGGAAAAAACCCACCCCGAAAATTTTTTGACAAGTTGCCAGGAGCATTTCTTAACCTCAATTTCCAAATGAAAGAGCGGGTTGTTTTTAGTACATCTGCATCAAAATATATTAATTTTTGTTGAAAAATTCAGGTCATACTGACTTTTGAAAATTTGGTATGTTTAACACATAAACTTAGGAAAATTTTTTAATTTTTTTAATTTTGTTTATTTTCGGCAGTTTACGCATCCTATCGTGTACAAAACGTGTTTTTTTCGTGTATTTAGAGCCAAATAAGCATTTTTAGCCAAAATTGAAATTTTGGCTTGAAATGGCACTTTTTCGATTTTGACCCCCTAGACCTCCCATAACAGAACGAACCCAGGTAAAACCTATACCAATTTAATCTATAGGCTCTATTAAACAAATGTATGTATTAGTTTGGATTCTTTCACCGCTAATGCCTAGAAAAATTTTCAATTTTGAAAAGTGGGTTTTGCCCCGCATGTGGCAGTTTTTCCCAGCCAACTCCAGTAACCCCAGGTCGCACCAGAAGGGGTTAGAGCAGTGTGGCATATATGATCATGAAGCGCAACAGATGCCCTACCCCATACAGCAATACGCAACTGAACGAAGTAC
>JASAND010029300.1:0-57484 GCA_030248195.1 Trissonchulus latispiculum | reverse complement strand
TTGCATGCAAAGGTTATTGGGCATGGGGAATTCACTGGTGGTGTTACTTTGGTGATCCGACCCATGGCTGGCCGGATCTGGTTCAACTGGTTCAAAGTTGAACCAGTTCCTGGTTCAGGCTACTGGACATCGCTGGAAGGCTGATATTTGGCATACAAAGGTTATTGGACAAGAGGAATTCACTGGTTGTGTTATTTCGGCGATCCGACCTATGGCTGGCCAGATCTGGTTCATCTGGTTCGAAGTTGAACCAGTTCCTGGTTCAAGCTACTGGAGATAGCTGGAACGCTACGATTTTGCATACAAATGTTATTGGACATGCGAATTGGTGATACCACCTAAAACAGCGTTTTTCGGAGTTTCGGAGCCTTAATAAGGCGGCGCTCCCAAAAATTGGAAGAAGGACAAGTAGGAAAAATGCTCCTTGCAGTCGCATGTAAAATGCAATATGAGCTATGAGGGTCAACATTTAAATGTGTCAAGGACAAGATTTAAAACGTCTAATATGAGCCAGCATCTAAATCGGTAAAGGACAAGATGTAACTGGCTAATATGAGCCGCTACGTTTCTCTTGGGCTCATATTGACGCGAGGATACTAAGTTGAGTTAACTGTTTTGCACTTTTCAAATTCGCTGTGAAAACCTTGACTTACGTAAGTGCTTGATAAAACTGTTGTTTTGCATTCTGAAGTAATTCTGCCATTCTGAAGCTCTCTCATTATTCAGCAAAGCAACACATAACAGGCTTCAAAGTTCGCGCGAATAGGGCGGAAGGAGGGAATTCCCTATTCGGCGACAAAGCTGGTTTCTTTCATTTTAGTCGCCGAGTAGATTCCCTATTCGGCGCACAAAGCTGGTTTCTTTCATTTTAGTCGCCGAGTAGATTCCCTATTCGGCGCACAAAGCTGGTTTCTTTCATTTTAGTCGCCGAGTAGATTCCCTATTCGGCGCACAAAGCTGGTTTCTGTCATTTTAGTCGCTGAGAAACGGCATTTTTCCGCTTCAGCAGAATCTCAGTTGTAACCATGCACCGTGTATTTAACATTCAAGTCTTTCCCTATACTACCAAGTTGGTTGCCCGTCGAGGGCATTTTCCCCCCTAGTTAGTAGTTCCAACTGGAAATACTCTGTTACGCATTTGGACTTTTAATAATTTCACTCTTAATATACGTATAGTAGTCTAAAACAAATTTAAAGTGTCATTGATCGTTAAAAATGTTGTGTCGGAAAAGCCGATAAAAGTATGTGCCAAAACGAAATATTAATCTTGTCTATATTAGGACATTAAAACGCGATGGCAGTAGATATTCTACTGTCGCGAGGCTCAACTAAGTCTAAAAGTAGACAACCCAGGAACAGTTTCAAGTTTGTTGTTTGAGATAGATAAAATTGTACGAGAAAGCAGGCGCTCATGTCAACATATTGTAATTCACGCGCGTAGGTATAAAACACATTCACACGTAATGAGATTACCGTATCGAAGGTAACATTGTTAGAAAAATGAACCGTTGAGTTGGATATATCGCAATTCACGCGAATAGGATGGACGGAGGAATTGCCTGTTCCACGCTACCCGACTGCATTCCCTATTCGGCGCCGAATCTAGTTTCTATCATTTTCAGCGCCGACTGTTTTCCCTATTCGGCGCTGAATCTAGTTTCTATCATTTTCAGCGCCGACTGTCAATTATATTGGCATTTTTCCGCCCTTCCTTCTTTCCCTATTCTAGCCACTGCATGAACGTCTAAGGGCATTTTCCCTCTAGTTTCTTGCATTTTTCCGCTGTAGAGCGTTTCTTCGCAGGCTTAATAAATAAAATGAACAAACTGACGTAAAAATGATTTGAAAAAAACCAGAAAGGACGCATATATATATATATATATATATATATATGTATTATAAGCACGTTAGGGCATTTTTTGTCATTTGTACGGAGCATTACCTGTTGGAAAATTTTGGAGCATTTTGGAAAACAGGTTGACGGGGAGCCGAAGGCCCAGGGGGGGTTATAGCGCAGTGTGGGGGAGCGAACATATGAAAAGACGCAATTGTTTACGTACGTACGTGTACATCAGCGATTTTAACAAAGGTTTTCCGGAAAACATGACGACGGAGGGCCGAACGAACACGGCGGGGGGGGGGGTAGTCGCGCTGCGTGGGGGAGCTAACATTTGAAAAAACGCAATTGTTTCCGTACGTACGTGTACATCAGCAACTTTTACAAAGGTATGCCAGAAAACATGACGACGGGGGGCCGAACGCCCACCGGGGGAGGGGGGGGGCGTCGCGCTGCGTGGGGTTGGGGAAATTTGAAAATCGCAAATGTTTCTGCATCATAAAACGTTTATCAGAAAACGGTTCCAAAGAGTATTTAGGAAACCAGGTTGAAGGAAGCCTAACGCCCACCGGGGGGGTGGGTTCTAGCGCTGCATGGGTTCGCCTCACCAACAACTTTCACTTGATACAAAACCTGTACTCTTGCAAAAATCGATTTTTGGCCATTTTGGACCGGTCCGGACCCTGGTCAAAGCGCCACAGGCAGCTGGGCCCACTTTGGAGGGGTCCTCCAATGACAAAAAATGTTCGCCTCACCATGGGCTTTCATTTGATACCAAACGTGGCCACTTTTAGAAAAATTGATTTTTGACCATTTTGGCCCGGTTCGGACCCTGGTCAGGGCGCCACAGGCCGCTGGGTCCACTTTGGAGGGGTCCTCCAATGACAAAAAATGTTCGCCTCGCCACGGGCTTTCATTTGATACCAAACGTGGCCACATTTGGAAAAATCGATTTTTGGCCATTTTGGACCGGTCCGCACCCTGGTCAGGGCGCCACAGGCCGCTGGGTCCACTTTGGAAGTGTTCTCCAATGACAAAAAATGTTCGCCTCATCAGGGGCTTTCAAATATATATATACCAAACTTGTCCACTTTTGGAAAAATCTATTTCTGGCTATTTTGGACAGGTCCGCACCCTGGTCAGGGCGCCACAGGCCGCGGAGTCCACTTTGGAAGGCCGTGGGGTCCACTTTGGAGGGGTCCTCCAATGACAAAAATGTTGGCCTCATCAAGGGCTTTCAGGCTCATATGTTAAGCGGTTGCAACTTGTTTTTCTTAATTTACAACCTCTCAACGGATGTATTTTACAGGCTAGTTTTTGCTTATGTATATACAGCCTGCCTACGAAGACTCATGTGTATTTTTAGATGCGACGAAAGAGCACTTTTTGCTTGTATATAATTTGCATTATAAATCGAAATTTACGCAGGATTACAACCGTTCATCGAGAATATTTTTTCTAAAAAATAAAATCACCACTTTTTTAGTTTCCTATGTTTAATTATATACTCCAAATTTAACGTGAAATTACTCAACAAACGTAAGAGATATATACAAGTTCAATTTTAAAACTCGTTAAAATATCCCACTCAAAGATCATTATGTGTGAAAATGAGCGAAATCAGAGATGGTCGAAAATTTGGCCAAAAATGGACCCCCCCCTTAAGTCCCCACCCGACCACAGCACTTTACAGCTCCTTTGCGTACGCAGTTCTTTGACAAAAGTTGCTCAGCTCACTTAGGGCTTTCATTTTATACCAAATTTGGCCACTTTTAAAATATATATTTTGTTTTTGACGACCTGACCCCCTCGACTCGAGCTTCGACCGGACGGACCTTACAAACGGCAAAGTGGAATCACCCCAGCCAAATGGATAGGTCAGACGGCAAACGCAAAAGGGACACAGAGAATGGGCTAGGTGCACCAGAAATCCCATATAGACCAAGTTTTGAGAGGAAGAGTAAAGACTAAGATGGACATCTAAGAAGCTATTGCCGACTTGAACTTGACCCTCCAGACGGCAAAGTGGAACCAGCCCAGCAAGACGCTGGGCTTATTCTACTGGGGGGAACGGAGACAGAGCGAGGGCCCCCCCACAAACACCCACCCTAAAAATCGTTCCCTCCTCCAAGAAAAGTGGGTGCCCCTTTTCGGTATATACCAACTTTTTTTGCACTGAAAAAATAGCTGAGAAGGTCAAATTTTCAAACATTTCCGGCTTCGCCGGAGATTTTTAGTCGATTTTTGCCTATTTAAGCACTAAATCCGCTTATTTGTACTTACTATTATAAATTACTACAAAAATAGCTGAATTTTTAGCATGTTTTTAGAAAAATTTTGAAAACTTTTCCTCCCCAAAAAAATGACTCGAATCCAAGGGCCAACTAAGAAAAATTCCCCAGAATAAGGCCAGAGACGGGTGGGCTGGACGGCAAAACGGACACCGGCAATGAACTGGGCGCATCAGAAAACCCCTACAGACAAAGTTTTTAGGGGCTAAGTACGTATATAAACCCTACTATGGGCCTGCAGGAAGCGGGGGTTGCCGCATAGATGTGTTAGGGGCATAGGTAGGTGTAACATAGATTTCGGATGGGGTGGAGAGCTACCCCCACCCCAACTTTTTTGGGGGGCCCCCTCTCCTCTGGAGACCCCCCCCCCAGGACACCCCCCAACCAACCCTCACCAAAACATTTTTTCTATTTGTATATATGCCAAAAATCGCATTTTCAGCCGATTCCAATCATAGGTGTAATTGAGGGTGTAACCCCCCCAGCCATTTTTACAACCCCCCTCCAAAAAATTTTGGGGGCCCTCGCCCCCCCCCCCCCAGTGGGGGGGTAGTCGGCGACGAAGGCGCGAAAAATTGGCCCAAAATTGGGTATTTTTAGGGTAAATTCTGCAAAATTTTTCAAAAAAGTCCAAATTTTTGGCTTAAAGTGTTTATTATTGCCAGAAATAGACGTTTTTAACGGTTTTCTGGACTTTCTGGCCCAATATTGACCTCATTTTAGACTTAGAAACATGTTGGCAATCCAGCTTTCGAGTTTAAAACCCCTGTCTAATGCAGTGGTTTTTTTGTTCGGACACTTTTGCGCTCTTCTGCGCACTGCCCCAAATTTTTTTGCGCAATTTGCTAAAAAAGTGCGCATAGCAGGAAAAATGCTAAAATTTAGCTCAAAATTTCTGTTTTGAATTTATTAGTAATTGCATGACCTTTCTGCAATGTTCAGAGCTGTTGATTATAAGATTCCAGAACTTAATGGCTGAAGAAATTTGCAAACTCACTTAACTTTGCAACGACGGGTCTGGGGCGCAAAAGCAAAACTTTACAAAATAGCAACCATTTAACTACGTATGATAATCTTCAAGTTTTATTGAAGTAAAAGTAAATTTGTATCAAGTTTTATTGATACAAAAGGATATTTTTATTCCGTAAATTTAGCAGAATGATGAATCCTTTTGGCAATTTTTAAGTTGTTTGCAAGCTAAGAATCCCCTCTGCTTTTTATAATGCTAGTTTGAAATTTCATCGAAAATTACCCAGTTTTCGGAAAATGATTCCGACATCTGACTCAGTACAATTTTCAGGGCTAAGCCCAGAGCACCTGGGCACCTCTATTTTTAAATACTTTTTGAACTGTCGGTGGGTAGAGAAATAATACGGATAATAACATACGTAAACCTAGCTGTCACGGAATCTCTTGTTAAGGTTTTGTAAACTTCTCCAAAAACTGCCAAACTAAAATTAAAATTTAACAGTCAGTTATTTCATAACTTGAATATGCAATGCGAGTTACATATACAAGCTAGAAAATCGCACGTACGTTAGGCCATGGGTGCTTGTATATTAATGCTAGCATGTTTACTGAAAGTTAGGTCGCAATTTAGCGATAAACCAGTAGTAGGGAAGTAAGGTCAGTAAGGATGGGGTCAGGCATGGGCGCACCCCGGGGGGGGGGGGGGGTTTGGGGGTTCCGACCCCCCCCCTTTTTGTCCGACCCCCCCCCAGGAATTTTAGGGAGAAAGCAAAAATTGAACTATTTTTAGTGCATACAATTAAAAATTATGTAAATTTTTCGCGTTTTCTATCTCGATTTTTATAATTTTTCTCCCCTGCGGCGCTTTTCTATCTCGGTTTTTAAAGTTTTTCTCGCTTTCGGCGCTTTTCTATCTCGATTTTTATAATTTTTTTCGCCTGCAGCGCTTTTCTATCTCGGTTTTTATAATTTTTCTCCCCTGCGGCGCTTTTCTATCTCGGTTTTTAAAGTTTTTCTCGCCTTCGGCGCTTTTCTATCTCGATTTTTAAAGTTTTTCTCGCCTTCGGCGCTTTTCTATCTCGATTTTTATAATTTTTCTCCCCTACGGCGCTTTTCTATCTCGGTTTTTAAAGTTTTTCTCGCCTTCGGCGCTTTTCTATCTCGATTTTTATAATTTTTTTCGCCTGCAGCGCTTTTCTATCTCGGTTTTTATAATTTTTCTCCCCTGCGGCGCTTTTCTATCTCGGTTTTTAAAGTTTTTCTCGCCTTCGGCGCTTTTCTATCTCGATTTTTAAAGTTTTTCTCGCCTTCGGCGCTTTTCTATCTCGATTTTTATAATTTTTTCGCCTGCAGCGCTTTTCTATCTCGGTTTTTAAAGTTTTTCTCGCCTGCGGCGCTTTTCTATCTAGATTTTTATAATTTTTCTCGCCTGCGGCGCTAATGTTTAATAGCTGTTACAACGTTTTCTCGTCATTTTTACTGCACCCAAAATGAACTCTGTTGAAAATTTTGCCGCCGCCACCCCCCCCCCACGCGTAAACGTGTCAGGCGAAAGCAAAAAATTTTTTCGGCTCGACCCCCCTCCCCTTTTCAAAATCCTGGGTGCGCCCCTGGGGTCAGGGGGCGGAGTCCCCAAGAAAAATTGGAGATTTTTGTAAAATTGAGAGCCAGGAGCAATTTTTCTGAGCACTTTGGGCAACTAATTTTTAGTAATCTTCCCTGTGTGTCGCTAGAAAAGGTGCGCACGAGTGCGCACAAGCCCAAAATTTTTTGCTAATTTCAGAGAAAAAGTGTGTCATTGCGCACTTTTTTTAAGAAAAAAACTGGTCTAATGTCAAAATTACTTCATAGTTGAATGTTTTTTTTGGCATTAGCAATGGCTGAAAATGCGATTTTTGACATAAAAATAGAAAAATTTTTTGGGGAGGTTTTGGGGAGGTCCCCCCCACCCTTGAAGGCATAGGTTGAAGGAACCCCTCCCCCCAGATTTTCTGCCCAGCCACACCGATCACCTATGGACCCCCCTAAATTTCCGATTTTATGCCATTTTTGGCCATTCTTTGGCCAAAAATCTGCGGGGTAGCAAAAATCTAAAAATCTGGGGGGGCGCCAAAATTTGTCATTTTGGTGGGTGGGGGGGGCTCCTGCTGAACTTTTCCTGGGGAGACAAGTCAGATCATGCACAGGTGAACCAGGCAACAGTTTACCCCCTGTGAGACCCCCCCCCTCACGAGAAGGCCAGATCCCCGCCCGCCCCCCGTACCCATAGTTTCCTTTGAGGGGGGGGGGTATCCCCCACCAGATTTTTTGGCTTACCCTCCCCCAACTTCTGGCTACCCCCCCCCCCCGGACCCGAACCCCCCCCCCCCCCCAACGATTTTTGGACCCAAAAAGTTAGCTAAATTTGGTCGAAAAATGGTCATATTTTGAAAAATTTTTCTAAAATGTTGACCTAAAATCGCTTTAAAACGGTTCAAAAGCGCCTAAAACGTTAAGAGCAAGCCTTATTTTGATGAAAAAAGGGCTAAATTACAGAAAATTTTGCATTTTTTGGCCATTTTTCGAAATTTCTGAGGTCCGAATTCGGGGGGGGGGGGGGTACCCCCCATCACATTTCGGAGGTTTCGGAGGTCGCCAAGATTTACCCCCCCCCCAGACCCAAAGTTCCAGGGAAACTATGCCCATACCCGACCTCGACTACTCCCCCCAAAGCCGAGCTCAGAGCCATAGGTGTAACGGAGATTTGGGGTGGGGGAGGCTCCCCCCCCAACATTTTCTGGGGGGGGCCCCCTCTGGCGACCCCCCCCCAGGACCCCCCCCAACCCTCCCCCAAAAAAATTTTTCATTTTTTATGCCAAAAATCGCATTTTCAGCCGTTTCTAATGATAAAAAACATCTAACCATAAAGTAATTTTAACATTAGACAGTGGTTTTAAACTCAAAAACTTGATTGCCAACATGTTTCCAAGTCCAAAATAAGGACAATATTGAGTCATAAGATCCATAATACAGTTAAAAACGTGTATTTCTCATAATAATAAACAGTTTAAGCCAAAAATTTGGACATTTTTGAAAATTTTTTCAAAATTTACCCTAAAAATACCCAATTTTAGGCCATTTTTCGCGCCTTCGGCGCGACTACCCCCCCCCCCCCCCAGTTGGGGGGGGGACGCCCCCCCCCAAAAAGTTTTGGGGGTTGGGTTAAAAAATGGGTTGGGGGGGCTCCCCCCCCCCCAACCCCCCCCCACCTTACACCTATGCTCAGAGCCCCCCCCCCCCCCCCCCCTAAAATGGGACGCCTACGTCAAGTCAGCTGGCCAGGTTTAACTACAAATTATAATTTTGTTATCATTGGATAGCCCTCAATTTGTAGTATATGTAGTAGCTTTCCTTTTAATTTGTAGTTGTGTGAACTCGTGAACTCGAACTAGAATCCGAAATTGCTGTGACAATCACGTGCGTATTTGTTGGCTTAAATGACTGTATGCAAATTAGTTTTGTGCCTTTATAAACTCATGTATTGTGTAATTAAACGCAGTCTTGTTTGACTAAAGCCTTGCATACAACCTACAGTCACTGGAGGTTCTACCCAACTATTGATAGGCTTTGTTTAGCTGAAGGATAGTAGAAAGACTATTTTTCAGTTAATTGAAAGCACCCGTATGGTAAAGTTCCTGATAATCCGGATTGATCAAACTCTAATTCCGGACAGTATTGACATTTAAAGGGTAAGCAGCTTAAATTCCCAATGAAATAATTAATGCTATAGTTTCGGTAAATATTCACAGCATCTGATATTTTATTCATGCCTTTCGCTTTGCGATTGTGTCATGTTTACTCGTTAGAGTGAAAACTGAACCGTTACCAATTTGTGTTGTTATTATTATTGCTGTGAATAGCCATGACTGAAAAAGTAGATGAGTTGGAACGCACTCTTCGTGTGCTAGAAAGGAGAATGAAAGCGGTAGAAGGGGAAAATGAATCCCTCAGAACCGAAAATAAAGAACTACGTGATCACAACTTCTAAAGATAGTGCTGGAGCAAAAAGCGACCAGTATGAGGCAAAAGCCAGCCGCATGACTGAGTTTAGTGGCGAACCGGGATCGGTTGCTTTCACAGCATGGCTGCGGAAATTTGAAGCTAAGGCTGAATATTACGAATGGTCTGAGGCTCAATTATCTAAAAAGCAATTGGCCTGCTGTCCCCTTCCTCCCTCTGACCTAATCCTGACTTTATCTGATGCATCCTCGTTTACCGGGGGGAGGTGGGCCTCGCCCTCTTTTTGTGGTGGTGACTTTGGCCACTATTGTTATTGGCGGCGTAATCAAAAGAAATCTGAGAACTTCGAATTGTCTACCCCTCCCGCCCCGACATCTGATCCCGTTTTCCCAATTTCTGACGTTCAGGCACTTGCCAAAAGACACTCGCGCTATATTCATCGAAAGAGCTCATTAAGCTTCCCATTTTTGCTTTTTAAAGCAAGTTTCAAGATGTTCTCAACTCTGAAGTGCGTAAAATCAAAAAGGAGTCGATCTGAAGGTCTCACATGGATAATTACGAAGGACTTAATCCAGACATCATGTGTGAAGTGATGCGGGAACATCCTAAAACGTTTCAAAACACGCCCCCCCTTGGCTCCCTCGCTGGGGCTCTCTGCAATTTTCTCCTATCCCGGGCTTTTTTCCCCTCCCCTTCCATACCTCCATTGGTGCATCTCCCTTCCTTACCCGGTAGAAGGTTTCACAATAAATAAAAAATCGTCCCCAGCTGAGCGAATTCAGCACGAAAATACTCCTAGTGTTAAGGATTTTGGGGGGGATATCCCTGGTCGCGAATTTTCGACCATCTACGATTTTTCTCATTTTCACATATTTTGTAGTCCCCATGGGTCCCCAAAACAAGACAGTTGCGTTTGTTGCAAAACTTTCCCTATCATTCACAATAGTCCTCCAAAAGTGGCCCCGGCATGTGTTAAACATAGGAAAATGAAAAAGTTAGGAAAATTTCGCGGTAACCAAAAGTTTGAGCGCTGTGCAAGAGAAAACGAGCTATAGCTGGGCAAAATGTTAATCTGGACTAGGTAGCGTGTTAATATCTATATGAGGTATTTTTGTATTAGCTCAGCGATTTTCTAAAAATTTTCAAAGTTGGGTGAAGCCGGTTTTTGCACAAATTTGACTTACAAAAACGTCACCAAAGAAATGTTTCGTCGTGGCCTGAACTAACCGTTTACTGCACAGATTTCGCGTATAGATATTAACACAGTACACAAATAGAGGTTCAATTTCCATACGCAAAATCCATGCTGCTACTTGTGGATAGTTCATACGTTTGGTTACCGCGTTGGCGTTTTGCCTCAAAATACGTCATTTTCTCAATTTTTTGGATATAATGGTCTATAAGTCGGGTGAAAGCCGAGCTATTCCAACCAAATTCGGTGTGCCAGTTTGCACATATGAAAGGAAGATGTGCGCTCAATCTAACTGCAATTGCTGGTGTTTAACTGTAGATGCATGCCTTAGTCCGATGACGGAAGCCAGAGTCAAAAAATCGCAAATTTTCAAATTTTTCAAATACAGCCAAATTTTATATCAAATTGAAGCTCTCGATGTCCTGAACATTTTATCTTCTTGCACCAAGTCTCTACAAAGCAGTATGAAAAAGTTAAGCCACATTGAAGTTTGCAGTAAATAACAGTCAGAAGGAGCTTGATCAAATGGTTCAAACGCCGTTTCTCGCTCGTTGCTTGACGTATCATTGTCATTTGCACAGCAACAAATAGCCCAAGATAGAGGCTCCAATTTGATGTATTGACCATACCGTAGTCTTTTGTCATCCTATGTGTACACGTCTTCGAAGCCCTTAGCGAGGCATAGTGGCGTAAATACTAAATTGTAGGGATTTGAACTGCAATATCTCTTAACTAGATTGACCCTGGACTCTAAAAATGTGTCTTGTTTTTGGACACATATGGGGGTATATTACACCCGAAAATGAGCGAAATCGGTGACTATAAAATTTGGTACCCTGCGACCCCCCCTTAAGGAAGCTAGCAAATCTTATACGGCCACTGAAGGAAATAGTGACCCAACAAATTCAGTAACTGCTCTGGTTGATGTTTTAGGCAGAACGCTCCACAGATTGGAAAGCCAAGACAAGCAGAACACTGAAACTGCCGTCGGAGCCATTGGAAATTCTCAGCGGACAGATTCATCAATTGAGACGGGACATTCAGGTTTGGGTAAGCGTATAAATCGCTTAGAGGAACAGTTAAAGATACTGAATAGGCAAAGGGGTTCTAGAGGCTCGCGGGGCGCAACTGCGTCATCCACCCGAAACAAATGGTGCCCGAATTGCAGAAGTAATACCCATAACGGTACGAACTGTTGGTATGCCGAAGAAAAGCCTAAAGGCGGTTATAAGGCAAGTCGTGGCGCTCGTGGGCGGCAAGGTCCTCGAGCTACACTAAACTTGCAAGCCCATAAGAACAGTACCCCCGAAAGATACAACAAATGGGAATCGGACTCAGATGTAGGCGCTTGCTGCCCCGTGGAACCACTGCCGGAAAATTTCAAGCCACCTAGCCCGGCTGCCCTTGTAAATGATTGCGTACAATTGCAATCATTGAAAAATTTATGGCGAGGCACAGGCATTGAAGGTGCCGCAAGCTTGGCTAAGGCCATCAAGGTAGTGCCAATTGATCGAAAATCATGGCACCCAAAATTTTTCATTGCTCAGGCAAACCTTTTTGATGTTGAGATCAAAGGGGTAGCCGAGCATCAGAAGGAGGCCAAGCAGAGATTTTATGCGGACCTGCATCTGGTAGTTTTCAGGAAGGCTCCCGTCGACAGGTCAATAGGCTTCCTTGAACGCCACTTCAGTCCAGAAGTTATTCCCGATGAAAGGGCTGAATTGGTCCAGTTACTGGAAGCCTCATTTCCATCACCTGACCTGCATCCTGGAGTCGCCAAGAGAATGGCACAGCTCCTAAATAAAGAGGACAAGCAATTGCGGGTTGTTGGTGATGAGGACGTAGCAAGAAGAAGAGGACAAGCAAAGAAGCAAGACACATTGGATGCATTTGTCTCAACTACCAAAAGCTTTTGGAAAAAGAGTATTTTGAAGGACAACTGCCAGAGTCCAAAAAGTCTCGAGCTATGGTCGAAGTAGAGTGGGATAAGGCCAGGAAATTTGTTTCGTTCTAAAGCAAAGAAGCAGACATCGGCGACTACTACCTTTTTTCACCGATAAGAAACGGGAAGCTTCAGCTCTGTGCTGTTGTGGTGGACAGCAGTGGTGATCAGCAGCGCTTCGTCAATGCAGAGATCATCTGGAATGCCAAGGGGAACATTGGAAATAATGACGTTATGACGAAATCTAGAGCGATGGTGGAAAAAGATCCAGATTCCGGGTCTGGAAGCAGACAGGAGAAAGCCTTGTTTGCTTTGCTAGACCAAAATCAGTGGAAGCCACATCTACAGTCTGTCCTCAACGCTTCTGATTGATCCGAGCCAGTCATCTGTGGAAATGACAGAGGAAGTGCCTAAACGTGCCGAAGAAAACTTGAACGAGTCGCAGAAATTGGCCGTTCGCACTGCGCTCAGCCAAACCTTTACGCTGATCCAAGGCCCGCCAGGAACAGGAAGACAACGACAGCAGCAGCTATTGTTGTGGCTAAGCGGTTGAACAATCAATCTGTGGCGTCCAAGATTTTGGTTTGCGCACCATGTCGCGACCAACCACCTTTCCCTTAAGATCAAGGAAGCTGCGGAAAAAGCTGGATTGCCTGGGAATCAGGTGGTTAGGCTTTTCCCAAGTACCTTGATACTGTGGAATATCAGTCAGTCAGACGCGTTAAGCCTAAGCCTAAGAGTTTAAAATTACAGTAATCCGCTGAATTTTACAGTAATTCTACAATATTCCTACAGTATTTCTAGAGTAATTACAGTTGTGAAGTTGACAGTACATGTCTAAAAGTAGCCATTTTGTAGTTCTGTGACGTATTTCAATGAGAGGGTCAATATTTGAAACAACAGATGTCCGAATTTACACTTTGACTTGACAAACAATTAATCATTTTCAACTGATGTGTAGGGTTGGCTTTATCGATTGCTTCGCACTATATAAGTCTCTGCTGAAAACTAGTTCAGCGCAGTTGGAGTGGGGGTTAACTTTAGGTGCAGTTGGATACCGTTGGGGTCCGTCATATCTACTGTCAGTAATTTTGTATTCTGACGTTTCTAACGGCTGAGTCCCACTTTGCAACAGAACACTATCCCTATTGTTTACTCTCTAATTACCATTCCCACTTTGCACTCATTTTTCCCACTTTGCACCTGGTGATTAAATTTACAGAGGAGAATTGCAAATGAAATTGTAATACCAATACCTATTACTTTTCTGTACTGTACTGTTCAGAAGAATTAAATTTTGTTTTTAATTTTCAATTACTATTAAACATGCTTTTTAGTTTTTACTTTATTATTTCTTGCCCTTAGTTTATATGGATGTGCGAATGACTGCGATAATTCTTATTAACTGTTAGAATTTATATTTTTGGAAACTGTTATATTTGCTCTATTCATTTTAATGAATAAGCTTGACTGTAAAAAATCAATTAAGCAATCAGTTTAGCATGTACTTTATACGATTAAAACTAAACTAATCTAACTAACAAGCTAACTACACTAAAACTGCTGACCCTGACCGAAACTCCGCTAAATTTACTATTTTGCCTGAATTTTTACCTTCAAAATACTAAATGATATGAAACAAAAATGGCAGAAAATATGTGCAAATGTATAAGATTTACTTATGTCCCCGTAAGATTAAAATTTATGGATAACAATTTCCAACATCACTGTCTTTAAAACTACAGTAACCCAGGTGCAAAGTGGGAAAGTCATGTCCTTTGTGTTGGGTGCAAAGTGGGACTGCTCATTAGTGATAAATTTTTGTTGCAAAGTGGGACATAATCTTTCTAACTGTTCGATTCTATTTTGTGTGCTGATTTGTACCGCTGGTTTGGACGGTTCAAACGTGTCCCTTTTGTTAGCAGTAAAGTTAGTTTTTGTGATTTCCTGACAATTTTTAGCATAGGAGGAGAAGTAGTAGTTGAGATTTAACATCGCACACCTTAGACCTGAACCTGCACTTAGTTTTTCCAAATTATATGAAGTCCGGTCTTTATTTCGAGACATACAAGTATACTTTGTAGCATGGTTTTTAGTGCATTCACAGATATGTACGTTCATCGTGCGGGAAGCTCCAAGCGTGCGACACGAGTGCGCGAAGCGCACGAGTGTCGCGCACGAGGGCTTCCCGACCTATGAATTTACAAAACTGTGAATGCAAAACCGTGCTACAAAGTACTTGTATAACGAATATGGCACAAAACCTTCGCCACCTCGGTTAATACTTTTAGAATAAATAAAATATTAATTTTACTGAGATAAGAACCCCGACTATATTTACCTAGTTTTCGTTCCAAAAATATGTACATCGTGTTCAAAAGCCATTAAAATGCAAAAATATAATGTTTATTGAGATAAGATCCCATACTGATTGCAGCATGCTACAAATAGTTTGTAGCACGATGCACGTCAGAGCGTGCTCTCATCTATATGTAGGAACTAATCTTCAGTCGAAAAAATAGATATGAGTTATACAAGAGCACATAGGACCAAACTTCACAATACTTTGGATAAACCCTTCCTTACAGCGAATTAGCGCCGTTTACAAAGCTGTGGAGGACGGAGATGAAACGTTCAACTTGCTTCACCACGACTTTTTGAATAACACTATCCGAGAAAACGATGTCGATAAATACATGAGCCTTCGGAACACGTTGGTACGGAAAGTCTTGGGGCAAAGTAAAGTGATTTGCTGTACTGCCACTGGGGCCGGCAGGAAAATGTTGAAAAACTGGCAGTTCCGGAAGGCATAATCCCTTTGATGGCAGCCAAAGCACAGCATTGCGTTTTGGTTGGGGACCACAAGCAACTCAGACCTACTGTGCTCAGTCGAGCAGCCCAAGAAGGCGGCTTGGCAGTGTCTCTGCTGGAATATGTGGTGACAAAGGGAGTTGATCCAATCCTGCTGGACCAGCAGTATAGGATGCCTGCAGCGGTAGCTGAATTTAGCAGCAAGGAATGGTATGGCGCCAGGTTAAAACATTGTGTGAAGCGCGAAGATTACTCATGTCTGCCGACAGGGAAACCGCTAATGGCGTGGGACATTGACTCGGTAAGCGAGAAGAAAAAAGGTGGTACCAGTATTCTTAACCTACGGAAGCAAAGGCGGTTTTGTCTTCCGTAAACGCATTGGTGACGAAAGCAAATATATCCCCAGAAGCAATTGGAGTGATTACGCCCTATCGGGCACAAAAGCGTTTGATACGACAGAGGTTGTATGACGCTGGATACTCGGAGGTTACCGTTAACACAGTGGATGCCTACCAGGGTCAGGAACGGGACTTGTTGTTGTTGTTCCTGGATCATCTGGTTAGGAACCAATACGATGGAGCGGGCTAGAGCCGCCCCACACCCCGAAGGAAGTCCACCACTGATACTGGGGCCTCCGTAAGGATCGAGAGGGATGGGTTTTTCCCCAGGTGCCTGACCCGGGAGGGAGTGTGCGCAGGACAGTCGAGTAGTAGGTGCTGGAGGTCTTCAGATTCATGCCCGCAGTCCGGACATCTGGGACTGTCCGCAATTCCAATTCTATGGCGGAACGCTCCAAGGATAGTGCAGTGTCCGTTGCTTCGTAACTGGGCCAGCACAGTTCGTTCCTTCTTGGACAGGCCGCTTTCCAGGGAGAGGTTGGGTGCAGATCCGTTGGCGTAGATGCCAAGAGGGTCGGAATTCAGGCGCTCCTGTCTGGTTTTTCTCTGAAGTGCCGTTTGATCACGGCCTTGGCAGTCGCATAGTCAACGCAGGCCTCTTGTTGGTCCAGATTTCGGGATGCCGCCTTTGCGGCTTCATCAGCCGCCTCGTTTCCGGCAACACCGATATGGGCAGGGATCCACTGGAAGGATATATGGCAACCCAGGCTGAAAAGTTCCACCAGTTTTCCCCAGATATTGTCCAGCAATGCCGAGCCACCGCAGAGGTTTGCGGTCGACAATTTGGCAATGCTGGATTGGGAGTCTGTGCAGATCCGGATTTCCTTCCAGTTGGGATGGCGGTTCCGGAGAGCCCAGGCTAAGCCTGCATCAATAGTTACGAGTTCAGCCTTGTAGCTAGAGCAGACACGTACGGCAGGGCTCAGGATTCGGTCTAGTTCTTCACCATTCGGCGCCGTGACTATAGCTGAGGATCCACCGTTGTAGATACCGGATTCTGCTGAGCCATCAGTCCATATTATAGTGTCGGCCGGCGGGAGACGATTGAGTGTCTCCTCCACCTGTAGGAGGACAGTTTCCGGGCTAGCGTTTCTGGGAGTGAGGGTCCTCAGCGTAGAGTAGAAGGTGGCGTTGGCGGCTGTCCAAGGCGGGTGGCTAGGCAGTTTCAGATTTTCTCGTTGACACACATTCAGACCAGTCGTTTCGCTGGTACTGCTTCCGATCAGACCCAGGATTTCTGGGATTTCAGCCTTTGTTGTACTACTTGAGCCTCCGCGGAGACCCGCCTGGGGTTATTTTCTGTCAGCCGAGAGATTTTTCATAGGCACAGGCAGACAGTTCCTCTGCTCGCAGTCTAAGCGGTGGCAGGTAATTGCTTCGGTTCTGACCAGATCGGCGGGTGATCCAGCATAGCATCCGGTAATCACCCTGGCCGCCGAGTTTTGGATGATTTCTAGCTTAGCCACAGTGCTATCCGACGCAGAGGGATACCGGGCAGGCAGAGCATATTCGATGATTGATCTGATGTAGGCAATGTACATCAGGCGGAGGTCATCTTTGGAGGGACCCCACGATCTTCCCGCTAGTGCGCTGACTGTGGCAATTCTTTGCCGGCAGCGGGTTTTCAGATTTTTGACGTGAGGGGCAAATGACAGATTCCAGTCCAGCGTTACCCTCAGGAATGATGGATTCGAATCGTAGGGAACTGGACTACCACAGATGGAGAGGCTGGGCTGATGGTTGGCTTGCTTGTTGTGGGTAGAGAAAATGCAGCATTGACATTTTTCAACATTTATGACTGCTTCATTTTCTCTCGCCCATGCTGTGATGGAGTCCAGGGCTTCCTGAACTTTCGCTTCAGCTGTCCTGATGTCTGGGTCGGAGCACCATACCGCCACGTCGTCTGCATAGATGCTGCCTTCGACTTCCTCAGGGAGCTGCCGTAGTATGTCGTCGATGAACACAAGGAAGAGAAGTGGAGACAGGACAGAGCCCTGTGGGACACCTTGATGGAAGATTCTAGGCATGCTGAATGACTGATTCACGCGGACCCGGCCTTTTCTGTGGGTGAGGAAGGACTTGATCCATTTCACCATCCGCTGAGGGACTCCTTTCTGGATGAGCTTTCACAGGATCCGTTCCCCAAAGGCTCTTGAAAAGTCAATCATGGCCAGAACCGTCCGTTTGGCGGGGGGTCGCTTCTGAAATCCATCCACCGCAGACTGAGTGATCCTGCAGATGTGGTCTTCTGTGGATCTTAGCTGGCGGAAGCCAGCCTGGACGGGGGTCAGCTTCTGATGATGTTCTAGCCACCACTGAAGTCTGGATTTGACCATACTTTCCAGCAGTTTTGCCAGACAACTTGTCAGGCTGATTGGTCTGTAGCTTGTCTGGGCAGCCGGTTTACCCCTCTTCAGGATAGGGATGATGTCGGCTACCCTCCAGGGCTGGGGGATTTCTTCTTGCAGCCAGGATTGGTTGAAGAGACTGAGTAGGTATGATTTTCCAGCTTCCGGCAAGTTGATCAGCATTTCGTTAGTGATACCATCCCGTCCAGGGCTTTTGCCAAGTTTCAGGTTGTTCAGGGCTAAGTCCAGTTCCAGCAGTCGTGAGAAACTGGAGCACATCGGGTCTTCTTCGCCGTTCCGGAACCGGCTGCTGAGGGACTGCTTCACCTGGATCCTTTTCTTCTTCCTCTGCTCGGTTGGCTACCACTTTGCCGGAGCACAGTAGAGCAGCGTTTGGAGTTGAGCCGAATTTTCTGCCGTCGATAGCGTTGATCACAGACCACACTTTTCTGGGGTCTGTTCTGGCACTGAGGGTCGAGGCAAAGTTTTCCCAGCATTCCTTTTTCAGACGTCGAATGGTCGCCACACAGTTCCTCTTCGCTTCAATCCAGCGTTCTCTGGCCTACGGACTGTCCATGGCCGTGGCTCTGGCTTCTCGACACTTTCTGACTGCTTCTTCTGCTTCGGGGCACCACCACGGTGTCTGCTACCTCGAGGAATGCTGCATCGGGCAGCATCCACGATCCGGGCAGATATGATTCGGAACCCCTCGTGTACCCCGACATCGGCAGGGAGGGGGGCTTCTCTCATGCTTCTTTCCACCAATTCTTGGAATTGATGCCAGTCGGCTTTCCGAAAGCACCACTTCGCAGGGCCCCGCCGGGGAGGAGGGGGGCAGCCTCAAGGTTGATCGTCGTTAGCACCGGGTGATGGTCTGAGATCGTGTTTGGCATGACCTCCCACTGGACAGATGGGGCCATTGAAGTGTGGCACAGGGTCAGATCTGGGGCAGTGGGGCCCTCTCTGTAGTTGGCCCCAAGCCGGGTTGGGGAGCCATCGTTCAGTGTAGTCATGTCAGAGGTGGATAGCCAGTTTTCGATTTGGTCCCCGAGAGTGTCAGTCGTAGCAGTAGGTTCCCATCTGGCGGAATGTGCGTTGAAGTATCCTCCGATTACGCAGTTCCGCCCAGATGGCAAAGCTTCCGGGTCGAAGAGTTGCTGCCTCATTTCTTCTCTTTGCCTCTGGATGGGAGGGACATAGACGTTAAAGACCTGGAGGTCACGGCCAGGGAGGTGGAGGCGAACGGCAGCTGTTTCAGTAGTGTTGTCAGTAATGGCAGAGATTCGCCTGTTGATACTGGAAAAGGGTATATTCTCCTTGATGAGGATGCCCACGCCACCGCTCTTGATAGGTCCCAGCCTCTGGCCTGGCATCTTGGCTGCCATACCGCACTGTAACCTGGTATGGATAGCGATTCCTTCTCCGACAGGTGGGTTTTTTGTACTAGGGCCACGTCGGCTTCAGCTTCCTTCAGTTGATGTTCCAGCCAAGCCTTCTTGGTTTTTAACCCTCCGGCATTCCATTGCCAGATCCTGATGTGACGGCGCCCGCCGCCCGGCCGGATTGGGCGGTTGATGCCCGGGGGCCTGGGAGGGGCGGGGATTTGGACAGGTCCCATTAGGGGAGGGACAGGGTTCGGTAGGAGGGCAGTCCTGTTCGGCCTGAGCGGCCCAGCCGCAGGGGAGGGGGTTGTGTGCTGCGCCCGCGCAGCTATAGCACCATTTCTGTTTGGTCTGGGTGGGCCGGCAGGGGGGTTGGCCGATTGGGCGGGGCGGGGAGTGCATATACTACATTTCCATGAATACTGGTCGTATTCTCTGTAGTTCCTGAGGTTGGAGCAAGGTCTGAAGTGCACCCACCCCCGACAGGAGGTGCACATAACACAGTTACTGGGGGCGTTCTTGGAGCAGACGGGACAAGGCCAGGGGGTATTAGGGCCAGGATTTCTTTACACGTCGCCGGCTATGACCAAGAGTAGTAGAACTAGCAGGCCCCAGTACGCCGGTTTACTGGGGCCTGCTCCCAAAAACCCGACTGGGTGCGCACACTTGGTGGGGGCATACATTGAACCTGTGTAGGGGGCCTCCGGTATAGGAGTGAATGGGCCTCGGGGGCCAGGGAGTTGAGAGCCGTTTGTTGCCCACCATCCGGGGGGATCCGAAAGGGGGTTTCTGCCACGCCACCGCGGCAAGGCGCTCTCCAGGGCGCAGGGAACGGGACTTCATCATAGTCAGCTTGACAAGGGCCGACGAAGATGGCGAACAGGGATTTTTGAAAGACTACAGAAGATTAAATGTTATATTGACCCGGGCGAGGCGATCATTGATTGTGATTGCTGATCTGAAAAAGCTGTGTATATCAAAAGAAGGAAACATTTTCAGAAAGCTTCATTCATATTTTAGTCGCCAACGCTGTATCTGCTCCTCCAACCCATGGAAAACGTGGAATCCCACGACGGCAGGAACAGCAAGCCAAGGATCTAGAAAAAGGGGCCATTCCTCTACGATTGCTTCAGCCAATTCTAAGTTGGTGGCAACGACGATCATTGATGGAAACAGTGTGCCGAACGTACTACTAGATACTAGAGCTCGGGTATCACTGGTCCGGAAATCGGTGATCGACGCGAAGACAAAGTCTGTTAGACATAGCTCTGGCATATCTGGAGTCTATGGAGAAAAGCTGGAAACCCTTGGCCTGGTCTCCTTGTCTGTCCAAGTTGGGAATATGAAGGCGAAACACGAGTTCAGACTCGTGCCCGATGATTGTCACTATAATGCCATTATTGGAGTGGATATTCTGGGAAAATGGGGAATACCTGACCTCATTCTAAATCATCTGGGTTTAGACACTTCTCCAGACGATGACGGCGATTCAGCGGTAGTAAGTGCCGTTGGTGATGTGGTGATACCCCCTCGCTCTGGGATGTTTCTCAGTTGTCGAGTGGGGAGGAGTATTCTCCTAAAAACAATGAGTACCTTTTTGAACCCACAAACAGAAGTTTGGGAGGAACAATGCTGCTAATGGATCGATCCCTTGTGTCAGTCAAGAAGGGAAACACCAAGATAAGAATGATCAATGCCACGGAGATGCCCGTAAAGATTTATCATGGGACAACAGTTGGCACCGTGCAAGAGGTAAGCGAAATTGGGTTAAATAAAGATAAAATATCTAATGGTAAGGTAGAGTCTCATATTTGATGTCCCCTTGGATCAGTCTAATCTGACTGAATCGCAAAAAGACATGTTAGTCGAATTTCTTAAAAGAAATGTAGACCTATTTGCAGCATCTAATAGAGACTTGACTAAAACGGGGACAGTAAAGCATTCCATCAATACTGGTAACGCTAAGCCTATTAAGTTGCCAATGCGTCGCATTCCACATGCTCAGAGAGCAATTATCCAGCAGCATGTACAGGACATGATTAACGATGATGTTGTCGAACCATCGACGAGTCCCTGGGCGTTTCCAGTGGTGATGGTCAAGAAGAAGGATGGATCTTACGATTCTGCGTCGACTACAGACAGTTAAATGAAGTCACAGTTAAGGACACATTTCCACTTCCAAGAATTGACGACATCCTCGACAGACTGGCTGCGAAAAGATTCTTTTCGAGTCTAGATCTGAGGTCGGGATACTGGCAAATTCCAGTGGCGGAGGAAGATAGGGAGAAAACTGCATTTCTCACGCCCGATGGTCTCTATCAATTCAAGGCTATGCCATTCGGGTTGTGTAATGCGCCATCCACTTTCCAGCGATTAATGAATCTGGTGCTAGCTGGAGTCCAGTGGAAGAACTGCTTCGTCTACCTAGATGACATCCTCGTAGTGTCAGAAGGTTTCGAGACTCATCTAGAAGATTTGCAGAATGTCTTCAATAGGCTAGCGCAGCACAAGCTGAAGTTGAAACTATCGAAGTGTTCATTTGCCAGAAGCAGCGTTGATTATCTTGGCCATGTTATTACGCCAGAGGGAGTGAAGCCTCATCCTAATCTGATCAACTGCATTCAAGAATGCCCTTCGCCTAGAACTGTGAAACAGCTACAGAATTTTTTAGGAATGTGTGGCTATTACAGACGTTTTGTGGAAAATTTTTCCACAATAGCTTCTCCTTTGACAAGCTTTCTACCGAAAGGAACTAAATATTCATGGAATCAGCACTGCCAATCCGCATTTGAAGAGTTAAAGGGAAGACTAACTACAGCCCCCATATTAGCCTATCCATGCTTTACAAAGCCATTTCTCGTTCAAACCGATGCAAGCACTACTGGCCTAGGAGCTGTTCTTTCACAGACGTGGGATGGCGTTGAGCGTCATATAGCATACTTCAGTAGGACCTTAACTCAAACCGAGCGTAAATATTCCACGACGGAACGGGAGGCATTGGCAATCATATGCAGCGTGAAGCATTTTAGGCCATATTTATATGGTCATATGTTCACGTTGATAACTGATCACAAGCCATTGAAGTACATACTGGATGGTCGATATACCACAGATAAAGCTGCATTCTGGTATGTGACCTTACAAGAATATACTTTTAAAATTTTGTACAGGAAGGGTTCGGCGAATGCTAACGCTGACTTTCTTTCTCGCATCGCTGAAAGTTTGACAAATGACAAAGCTGTTCAAACTGGAATTTGCGCCGTGGTAGATAGCTTAAGACATCTTGAACCTTTCGATTTCAGGCTGCACCAGCTGAATTCCAGGTGGCTGCCACTTATCACATTTCTTGAAACAGGAGAAGGAGATCCTGCTGATCCTTTAATCAAGCAAGCGGATGAATTTACCATGGAAAGTGGAATTCTGTGTAAAGTCAACCGAGAAGACCCCACGTCGAGAAGGGTAGTCGTCACAGACGATATTGTAATAGACGTACTGTATGCCCTCCACGATATGCCGCACGCTGGCCATCTAGGCTTCGAAAAGAGGTAAGGCCCCAATGAAGCCGATTGCTCCCAGCGGTCCATTTGATCAAATCACGGTGGACGTCATGGTACCATTCCCTCAGACAGTTAAGGGTAATCGGTATGTGGTTGTGTTTGCGGACAGTCACTAAGTACGTCGAGGCATTCCCGTTATCAAATGAAAAAGCGAAGACGATAGCTCAAGTCATGGTGGATAACATTATCTACCGCCATGGTGCTCCGTCAATAATACGGAGTGCAAAGGCACCAATTTTGAAAGTAATTTGGTGAAGGGCGTGTTGCACTTGTGTGGCACAGAAAAAACCTCTTCCACAGCCTACCACCCTCAAAGCCAGGGTCTGGTGGAACGGTGGAACAAAACTTTTGAAAATATGCTTCGGGCGTATGTAGATGAATCCCATACCGACTGGGATGAGTACAGCCCAGCAGTAGTTGCGTATAAAACTTCCAAACACGCAAGTACGAAGGAAACTCCATTCTTGTTGACGTATGGGCGGGATGCTCGTCTGCCAATCTGCAACTTCCCAGACAAAGAATTATTGATACTAGCAAGAGTACATAATAACTAAGAGTGTGACAAGCGTCACGCTCTTAGTTATCAAGCGAAAAACATCATCTGCACTATAACGGCAGACCCCCCCCCACAACTGAGTATGTGCACTTCAAATATTTTTGCCCGCTATGCCTATGTTCTAAAGCTCAAAAACACAACTAGTCAGTTGGTTCAATGTGCGTCTGTAGCGAGCTTTAGAACGTAGGCATAGCAGCGGGCAAACATATTTGAAGTGCACATACTCAGTTGTGGGGGGGTCAGCTGATATTGTGCAGATGATGTTTTTCGCTTGATAACTAAGAGCGTGACGTTTGTCACACTCTTAGTTATTATGTACTCTTGATACTAGTGATTATAAAGTTATGTTAATGTATCGTGCACATAAAGCACGAGAAGCAGCGAAACAAGAAATCTTAAAGGCTCAACAAGCCCAAAAGCTGCAATACGATAAGAAGGTGTATATACCCTGCGATTATCAGGCAAGGCAGGAAGTACTGTTGCATAATCCAGTGGTGGAAACTGGGAAATCTAGAAAACTTAAGGCATCCTGGATCGGCCCTTACAAAATCAGTCTGCCAAATTTTGTTATACAGAACGATAAAGGAATTCAAACAGTTCATTTTAATCGGTTGAAACTGTACTTTAATAGGAGTATGTACGAACACTTGGAATCGACCCATAAGACCCAGCGCTTGCCGAGGAAAGCAAAACTTAATACCGGGATCTTTGTCTGATATTTGCGATTTCCTCACTAACTGCTGTATTCTTTGTTTGAGACTATGGCCGAGGTCTGCGTGGGTCCAAAACATCCTCTTCACAGATTTTATTGGAGAAGATTCAGCTTGCAGGGTCGGAGCTTCACATCGTTAGAGCACGCGTTTTGGTACGCATGTCTGCGACAACATGGGTGCATCGCGTGGGCTGACCAGCTCTTATGAGAGTTTGCCCATTTAGATCCCGGCGGTTTGCAGTCTCGGGTAGCTGACCTGGGATTCGAACCGACGGCTGAATGGTATGTGGAAGCGCCCAGCTTCTATAAATCATTGATCTTGCTGCTCATGTTGGCAACCGACGAGATTCGCCAAGTTTTCGATGCTATCTCTGACCCCAATACCCGATTCATCTGCGTAAGTTAGAATGAATTTCTGTGGAGTTGTGGTCTTAGAGCAGCTAAGGCCACAACCACAGATCGACCTCCTTTCCCTGGAAAGAACCTCTATGGAGACATTTTGACTGACATTTTTCAAGAGTATCGGGAACACCGTCTCAGTTCCGATTATGTATCGGCAGAGCTTTTTGATCGGTGCGTTCTCACTCCTGAACAACCGCCTCGGTCTGTGCTGATCTTTGCTGACTCCCAAACAAAGTATATTCAGAAGATCAGTGCTGGTTCTGTTATATCTGTTAGTGGTGGCTTTCCGTCATCCATCTTAAAACGGTGCCAACGCGAGAAAGTTCAGATTCGTAATTATCAATATGTCATTTTTCAGTGTGGCATCAACGTAGCAAAGCGACCTTTTGGGTTCTGGCGGAAGCAATGGCTCACTCTGAAAAAGATTGTCCGTACGAATCCAGATCAGCATTATCTGGTGTCCTTGCCTTATCCCACACGGCGAGTGAGGAAGGTTGCCAGATTCAACACCTACATGAAGGAGAAGCTGACACAGATTCGGCGGTGCAATATTGTGATTGTGGATCCAGTGGATCATTTGCCTTTTCAACCTAATCGATATGGAGGTATTGGCGATTCCCTGCTGGATAATGATCGATTTCATATGAATCATCGCGGGCTACGGAAATTATTTGAGATTTGGGAGAAAGCAGTTCCTGTCCTTCGTTATTTTGCTTACCGGCTTAGCCCAATACCGTATAATCAGCTCCCAAATGATCTTTGCTATCGTAAGCCTACCATCTGCTGGGATACCCTCCTACCTACTGGCCTGGACTCTTCCTTGATGGATGGTAATCCCCTCGGAAAGTTGCGTTAGGTCGGGATACTCTAGTAGTGTACTAGGGTTGACCAACCTTTGTTTTGAGGACTGGGGACCAGCCCCAATGAAGGGGGGAGGTGTGAACTCGTGAACTCGAACTAGAATCCGAAATTGCTGTGACAATCACGTGCGTATTTGTTGGCTTAAATGACTGTATGCAAATTAGTTTTGTGCCTTTATAAACTCATGTATTGTGTAATTAAACGCAGTCTTGTTTGACTAAAGCCTTGCATACAACCTACAGTCACTGTTGTAAGGTTAATAAGAAATTAACGTTTGAAATTTCATATCTTTAACACACAATACGTATGTCTCTGCTGCACATGTGACACAGATTTTGTCACGTGACTGCGTCACATGTGCTAGAGAAACGCACATTCTATATGTTAAAGATATGAAATTTCAAACGCTGATTTCTCATTAACCTTACAACTACAAATTAAAAGGAAGGTCACTACATATACTACAAATTGAAAGCTATCCAATGACACCAAAATTATAATTTGTAGTTAAATCTGGTCAGCTGACTTGACTTACGTTAAAATGGGGTCCCAACAAGAGAAAAAATGCCAAATTTTTGCTAAATTTTTTGCACTTTTTCAAAAATTTTCTTAAAAAATTGGCTGCAAATATATAGTTAAAAACGCTAAAAATAGGTTTTAAAACGCAATAAGGCTAGTTTTTGAGTAAATTTATGTCAAAAATAGTAGACTTTATGCCAAAAAGGGCCACTTTTTGCTGAAAAAAGTTTGGGTACAGTTTGGGTAGTTTTTTCAAAAATTTCCGATTTTTTAGACCCCCCAAGCCAGATTTGGACTTTTTACTCCTCCCCCCAACCCAAACAGGTGGTACACCTATGAGATCATGGCAGCCAAAAGAGAACCTAAAATAGATGTGCCAAAAGCTGATGGAATTAAAGGTATCTGCAAGGCAGGTGTCTTGGTACTTGTCCGTTTTCCCTGGTGCCCAAAAGGGAAGTCCCATTGGAAAGGACCGCTCATTGTTAGGATCGGCATCGGAAAGTGGTGGACATACCGAGAATGTGGAATGCTCGAAAAATGTGACACTTTCCCCAGGTCCCTGATAGAGAGAGTGATATGGTGTAGGCAACTGTGATTGAAGCCACTAGTTTGAAGATAAGTAATTCTATAAAGGAATGAAATTATACATCACCAGTTTTCCTTGTTTTTCATTTATAGACATATTAGTGATTGAGTAAAGTGGCTTGTTCTGTAAACCGTCACAACAGTACACTATGATTCTCAACTTTGTCAAGTGGTTACTTCAGCTTAGGAAGCAGCAATTGGGGCAACTAAACAATGGGTACGGAGTATTTTAGTGTAGAATGCATGGAATGCATCTACAAACTGGGCCCTGTTGCATAAAAACAATTTTCATAAGTAAATAACAATAGGCAATTTGGAATAATAGGCAATAGGCCCTATTAAAATGCGTTGCATAAAACACTATTTGTCATAGGCTCATTTTTCATACCTATTGACGATGAAATCAATAGGTACCTATTAAAATTAGCTCATTTTGTTGTGTATAGTATATAGTTGCACTATATATTCATACGTTCATATGTTGCATAGTCTTAATAAAACAATAACTGTTAGATGAAGCGAAATGTCAGGCAAATATAATGTTACACCAGTAAGCAATAACAATAACATAACAAAAATAATAAAATAATAGGAAACAATGAAATAATATGAAAGATCAAAGAATAAGTTCCCCAAGTACTTGGTTTGTTTTCTTATTAAGGCTTAACCATTGGATTTTATGCATTTTATCACGTGTTTTAATTTAAAATTTAAAAAATTAATGTGGTTTAGTTTTCGAGTGAAGCCACTGTCAAAGTTTGCCTCTTTGTTTTTTAGACATTGACGGCACCCTATGCTTTTATTCTTCATCATTTTTGCTGAAGCAAACTGCTGAATATAACGCATACAAGCACTTATAATTGGAAACAGGCGAAATTTAATAGGTATTAAAATTGCTCGAGTTTTATGCAACGCTCGCCTATTGAAATCGCCTATTAAATTGGAAAAATCACCTATTGCCTATTGCAATTGAAAATAAGTGTTATGCAACTCTCTCAGCCTATCTACCTATTGCCTATTGGACCTATTGACCTATTGAAAGTTTTATGCAACGGGTCCCTGGCAGTACTCTACCTTGCATAGCGAATGCTCTACGATTCCCAGCCGAAGAAAATTGGTCGTGTTTTTAAAAACAACATTTTCAAAAATTACAGCCTATAGGATAGCAATTAGATAACGCCCGTGCTTCAGATAATTGACCACTTACAGGGCCTATAAAGTGATACTCTTGGTTTTATCTTACGGCATGTGTAGTTCAAGAAATCATCGATTATGTAATTTTTGCAAAAGTGACAAGTTTTGACGCCAAAATGATAAAGTTAGCCATATCTCACGATCTCAAAAAGATACAGTTGCTGCAAAAACAAAAAGGTAGACATTTCGAATGAACATCAATTATAATGCTATATATATTACGGTCAGATGAATAAATTGGACACTTCTGAAAGTTTCCAGATAGATAAATTATGCATGTGCGCAGACAGATAGATAAATTCTTACAATTATCGCATTCTGTGCGGGACAGATGAGTAAATTATCTATGTGTCCAGAACGAGGTTGGACAGATGCGTAAATTTTTAAACTAAGAACTAATAGTGCAGAATATTTGTGTTTAGATCTGTTGTTTAACTTCAGTATTGTTCGTCACTTTTTTGTAGTTTATACATTAGAAGTTTTGAACGTGTGACACAATTTTAGAAAAATTAGACGTTTTGTCAGTAGACGTTTGGTAGGTAGACGTTATGAACGTTAGACGTTTTGACTTTAGACGTTTTGAACGGACACCGAATCAAGTAAACAACGTCTCGAGAAAACATATGCTTCAGTCCTGCAAAAATTCTGAAAAATTTTATCCTTCTAAAATGCAGTAAATCAATTTTAGAGAACCATAACTATTTTCATTGTCACTAAAAAGAGAAAACGTTAAGCTGCATTTTGATTGAAAGATGGCTTCAAACTTCAACTAATGAATGAGTAACGATTCCCAGTTGATGACTCTAACAGGAATCACCACCTAAGTGCCGGTTTGGCTGCAGGACAAGAAACGTAGTTAACACAACTAAGAGTTTATAAAATGGCAAGAGTAAGACACTCAGCGCTTCCTAATAGAATAAGCTTGCAAGATTAAGGCCAAAACATTAAGGCCGAATTTCTCAGCATGGAAAACTACAACGCTGACATTTTTAAGAGCGGGCATTTTCGACAAATTAAATAATATAACTTGAGCTAAAAAATTGTACAGCAATAATCTTTGTGTTGCGTAGAACGAGATCTTTTTAAAGATATAAAATTATATAGTTCGGTTTAGGCAATCTCTTATAAATTCAGCAACAACGTAATTCATTTCGAAGAAATGATGAAATTCCCAGAATTTTCGTGGCAAGGAATGGCATTATTGCCGGCTTTGGAAGACTTTACCTAAACCGAGCTATATATATAATTTTTATATCTTTGAAAAGATCTCGTTCTACGCAACATACTGATATAAACCTTATTGCTGTACGATTTTCCTAGCTCAAGTTATAGTATCTGTCGAAATTGCCCGTTTTTGAAAAATGTCAGCGTTGTATGTTTACACTCTGAGAAGCAAAGCAACCCCACGAGATTGTGAAGTTAGCACCGACAGGAAAGATATAAATTGTACTTGAGTTGCTAAGCCCAAGTGAATTAGTATTGCATTTCGACAAACGTTCAATGATTCTACATCACTTTTGTCTAAATTCATAGGTCTGGCCTGGCTAGCTAATTCTTGATGTTCGCCATATTGGGTAGGTTGGTACACAGTGTGGGTGTAAGTTCTATTGTGAGTGGTTGG
Organism: Trissonchulus latispiculum; assembly: GCA_030248195.1. NCBI lineage: Eukaryota > Metazoa > Nematoda > Enoplea > Enoplida > Ironidae > Trissonchulus > Trissonchulus latispiculum. Next base: position 28,308 of record JASAND010029300.1, on the reverse strand, counting down.
GTTGCAAACCTTGGGTTCGAATTTTGGGGTTGAGTTGTTTGGGGCGTTTAGTCTAGTTTCTCTTCTTGTCGCTCTGCCGGCTTTTGCCGGGCGTTTTTGTGTTGAGTTAGTATTTTGTCAAGTTCATAATTCTGGTTGAAATTAATGTTTTGTATTAGTTTCGTCGTCAAGTTTTTGTCTAAATTATAATAAACCGTTGTAATCATCTCGCCGATTTCTAGTTGGTCAGGACCGGACAATTTTCCAGCGTCACACACCACAGTTGTTCGCCTGTAATCGAGTTCTAGTCTAGAGAGTAAAAGTCAGGCAACAGCATTTTACTAAGTTCAGTAGAGTCAAACTTCACATGTGGCGACCGTGTCATGTGGTAGATGTTGGAGGAGTGTGACGGTCTTGACCCAAAATTTCAGTCAAAATTAAAACGTAAATTTTAAATTATTCCTAAATTTTTGGGTTTTTCCGAATTTTAATACGAATGATGATGTGGGGGCATCCCCCTCCTAAGTTACTCCCGGGGGCAAATTTTCATAAGCCCAGTTATGGTCAAATGCCGAATAAAATTTTTGATATCCCAGCGACGGGGAAAAGTCAGCAAGTGCAGAGGGGAGGGTGTTCCTCCACAATCCAGAACCCGCCACTCGGCCCCCAACAACCGAGCCTCCCCCAAATTCAGAATTCGCCCCAACCTCCCCCAATTCCTGGTTCAAAATTTTCGGGGAGAAATTTTGTGGGTCATGGTCAAGATCATGTTTGTTTTTTAAATATGCCATGTGAGGATTCGCGGGTTCAGAATTTCTCCGTGGATGATACTGTTTTTAATGGAACTGAAATTTGGGGGAAGGCCGCTACGGTAGCCCGCGACCTCAAAACCGTAGATGCTCCTGTGGGACACCTCCGCCGACTAGAAAACATTGCAAATTATTATGGAGACTTGGATGATACTAAGGCCGACTGTTTCATTGGAAATCGTTTGGGAAATCGGGGGGCGCCTATGTCAAATTCTGGCCCACTACCCGTCTCAACCCCTGCTGTGTCTCAACATGATCCTGCTCTTGTGGCCGGCCAATTTTGTTCGCAGGTGTTGAATAGTTTTGGGGCTCCGTATAGCCCTGCCTCCCAGTGTATTTACGGAATTGGAGCGGCAACAGTGCCTACATCAGCGTCAAATGGTTTTCCGATCCAGAATCAAATTGTCTCACCGCCTCCTGACAAATCGACCCCTCCTGCTCAAATTATGCAAACTAATTTTTCTCCACCTGGACGCGCAGTGCCTTTCTCGTTGCCTGTGTCTCATCGAAATGTTCCCTCACGAAGGGTGCACGGCGCTGAGGCTGCAGGAACTGGCTATTTTGACGCCAATCTTCATTCTGATACGAAACAGCAGTATACGTACTATCAGCCCCATTTCCAGCCAGGTTATCAGTTCGGATACGATGTAGGCTACCATCGTGCGCAGCAATATCGTACGTATATGACTATTTTGCAAGATATACCACGTTTCGAACCAACTTCGGAATATTTTGATGACTGGCTCCCGCAATTTGTATCAGCTGCTACTGTTCAAGGAATCCCTCAAAACCAGTGGGCTCGCCTCATTTTTAGCAAACTGTCTGGGAAGGCTCTGACCTATGCCTCCAAAATTGGTCCAGGTATTGTGGATTCACTAGACAATTTTATACATCTGATGTCTACTCAATTTCCAAAACCCCAGTTGTCAGTTTCTGAAAAATTTCGCCGTTTCGTTCGGAGAGTTCAGCAGCCTGGAGAGTCCGTGCGCCAGTACGTGTCGGAGCTACAATTTCAAGCTCTGGAGATTTGGCCATCTGAGGCAGATCGAGAAAGGCACTGCGTGCAGCAACTATTTGATGGGATCCGGTCAGAGTATGCCTTCGCTTTGGCTTCAAATTTTGGTAAAGGTGAGCCGACTCTAGGTGAAATCTTACGTATATTAGATAAATTAGAATCTCGCAATTCTAAACTGGATTTTTCTGATTCTTCAGCATATGTTGCTCCGGTTTCTCAAGCGGGAATCCAAACTTCTCCAAAAGAGGGGGTGGCCCCTCTTGATTCAGCACCTGCGACTCGGCTGGAGCTGCGAGAGACGAAGGACTGGTTTGAGGCACAATTTTGGGAAAAGTTGAAGGAATGGGAGAATGGGAGAGAAAAACGATTCCCCCCTTGTCAATATTGTAATAAACGGGGGCATCATCCTGATCGTTGCTGGAATAAAAAGCCATCCAAAGCTTTTTCAAGCAGTTTTGATCCAAATTCTCAAACTCAAGCTCAAGTCAGCATGGTTGGGTCGTATCCATGTCGCCCAGCCCAGCCAGCACACCATGTTTCCCCGACGTTTCCTCAGCCGCTGCCGACTCATACCTACCAGTCACAGCATTATTTGCATCAATGGCAGTATTATCAACCGGTTTCGGCTTTTCCGCCTCTACAGTCTCCTCCACGTCGCATGGCGGGGGCTGTAGCGTCGGGAGTGCAGCCTGCTGCTTCTACTGCCAACCACGTTTCTGGGCAGTCGGCTGTGGCTGCAGTTAAATTACCTGTTCAATTGCCGTCAATTGTTATACCGATGGTTCCACAAGTAAATCTGATCCAATTTGAACCTGATAATGAAAAATTGGGAGCGCCATCCCCTCAAAGTTCATCATCTGCGCGGCATTTGTCGCAGTCCTTTTTAAAAGATTCCCCTACGTTAATGGCTAAAAATGATTCTCAGGAAGGGGACACTCCTTTAAAAGAGGGGGTAAAAACCCCTACGCCAGTAATTTCTGGCAATGCCATTCCAAAATCTTTGTTAACTGGCCAGAATTTAACAGACTTTTCGCGAAATTTACACACTTACGATGGTGTTCCGCAAATTTACCCAAAATTTTATTCCGAATCTACTTTACTAACAGTAATTTTGTTTTGCCTTTGTATTTCCTTGTGTTTTTGTTTGTTTGCCCCACCGGTGCTCCGTCTAACTTTTTGTATTGTTGTAAAGCTTTTTGTTTTAGCGTCCATGGTTTTTGCATTTTATTTTTATTTTAGGCTCCTGTACACATCCATATGTCATTTTTGTTTTTCACAGGTTATTTCGCAGCATTTCTCCTAAAAGTGTTCACCCACTCTGTGTTCACCTGTGCCGACCTCGGCACAAATTCAAAAAGGGTAGACTTTAAATTTTTTACCTAATTACCTTTTGAAATTCACCTTGCGTATTTAGTTCTTATACAAATACTGACTTTTTGGAACTTCTAGATACAAATTTCAGACGAATTAGGTAGACACCCTTACACTTTCACTTTTTCTGCTTTCCTCACTTTCTGTGTATTGCACGTTCTTTGTTTTTTAGCTGATTTTGTCAACACGTGGCTATTTTGATATCTGGACTTACCGCCTTGGTGTTCCTATCCTGATGGATCCTTCCTTGGATGCGATTTAAGGTGGTATTTTTCTATTTACTTTGAATTATACGTACGTATACGTGTTTAAGCAGTATAGCCTTAAAAACTTCGATTAACATTTTCAGTGTTTCAATTTTATTGAATATTCTGCTCATTAAAGCATTTTTCTACAAATTTTACTGACTATTCTAAGTTTTCAACGGAAAAATTGCTGTAAACAGAAAAAACGAAATTTAGGTTGTTACTGCATGAGGGGTCGCAACCTTCCCCTACGGTCAATAGTTTCCTCCCTTAAGTCAAAATTTTAAATTTTTGGTTAATTTCGCCTTGTTATTGAATTACTGTTTACGTAAATTGGTCTGTGGCGGAATATACTATTTTTCTATCGCTATCGACCATTCAAATTACTAATTTACGCACTCCCGTTTTGTTCTGCAGGCGTTGCAGCATTGGTTTGAAGGTTGCGACCCCTGCTGCTGTGGCACACTCCTTTGAATTTAGATTTTGAACTTGAAATTTTTCTGTTTAACCACATTTTACGTTTTTACCTTTTTCTCCACGCATTTTACACTCTCTTTTGGAGTGTTAAGTTGCGGGCCGCTCCGGTCTCCGCACACCGGGTGAGGTGGGCCGCACGCTCCTTAACATTCTTTTTCCTTTTTGATTCCGTTTCATTTAGTTTAGCCTTGAGATTCTCTTTGATAAGCACAGGCCTATGGGGTTTCTCCTCCGCTAAGCGGGGCTGCGTCTCTCCCATTGGTTCTGGAGCTACTAAAGTCATAGGTGGGGCTGTAACTATGTATCGTCGTCGTCGATATTTTGTTTTGTTTAATTTTGCCATTTTCTAATCATGATTCTTCTGTGCCTTATATGATTGCCTTAATTTTTGTTTTTTGTGTGTTTTAGTAATCCTGTAACCTTGTCTGCTGTGCCGGTGCCGACCCCCCATCCTCAGTGCCGGGTGTGCTCCCCAGGAATTGTGTTGGTTGGCTCGGGAATGGTCTTTACCGTCCATTGCTTGGTGCGCAGGTCTGGCGCGGTGTTCTACTGCCATGACGTCTGGACGGTGGCTGTTGGGGCTGGATTCTGCTGGTCCTATTTCGTAGCAGGCCTCTGGACTCTTGGGTGGACCAGGTTTTGGCTTTGGTTGGTCGGTCTGCTGGCTGACGGTTGTGGGTTCGGCCTGCTTGGCCGTTCTTTTAGACTTTTTGGCGCACTGTGCTCCGTGCGATTGCTATCTGGTTGGGCGCCTGGTGCTTGTGGCCTGCCTGGCCGCCCTTGTGATTTTGGAAGTGTCCTGCTTCCGGTGGTTTGGTTGCCGTGCCGGCTTGTGGGGGTGTGCTGCCTCTGCAGTCGGCTGCCATCTTCGTCGGCGCCAAGTTCTGTGGGCTTTCCTGGCCTCTGTTGGACTTTGTTGGCAGGCCCTGTTGCCTTGTGTCTGCCATTTTGGTTTGTGCTGGCCAGGGTTGGCCTTTGGTTTGTCAGGGCCTTTGGGGGTCTCGACGGGTCTCTACCCCTGGAGCCTGCCTATTGGCTCCTGGACTTGGGTCTTGGTGTTTGTGGTCCACCTACCGCCGTTGAGGTACCAGGCTGATGCGTCCACGGCTTGCATGGCCATTTCCTTTGTGCTCAGCTCTGGTCCCGGGTGCCTTTTGGCTCGGTTTGGTTTGGGTTGGACTTGGTGGCGCTGGTCAGGAAGCCTCGCGAGGCCTCCTACGGTCTGCCTTGGTAGGATCCGGCCGTATGAACTTTTGGTTGAAAGACTATATGAATGTAACAGCAACTGTTTGCGGTGCTGGGGAGTATACCGCCAGTGTCTCTTCCATCGCACACCCGTGACACTCTCCCACCACCCATTGTTGTGTGATTTGTGTTGTTTAATCATTGTATTGGTGATTGGTTTTTCGGGTCCTAATTTCTTGGTTGTGATTTGCAGGGAGGGAGCCGTCGGGATTCAATTTCAAAATTGGGGTCAGTTTGATTTACTTTTCTGTTCTTTTTCGCTCGGCTGCCCGTTACCTCGGCTCTGCCGTTGTATCTGTTGTCGGTACTGGCATATATATCTACTGTTTTCACCATCTCCTTTTCTGTGTTTTTTCTACTAACTAGGTTGCACGCTTTTTGATTTTTCCAATCTTCTTTTAAAATTTTCTGGTTTTCCTTTTTAAACTGATTTCCGTAATATTTTTGCTTATTCAGTAATTTCGCGTTGATGGGTTTATTTCTCACAGAGGTTTTCATATTTTCTGTCTTTGTTTCCTGTCGGTGCTAGCCTTATGACCCCTCCTGTTCTAAGCAGCTTTGGTCGGATTTGTATGTTTCTAATATGTGGTTGTATTTATGCAGTACGTATGTAATACTTGCCCGTTTTGTAGCTAGTACGTACGTTGTAAACAGTAATTGTAACCTGATGTTAGGTAGTTTTTGTATAGTGGTTTGTAGTAGTTAGATGTTGTAACTAGTAATTGCACTGTGAATACGTAGAAGTTATGTTAATGTATGCAATAGTGTAGTAGGTAGTAATACGTAATGTCGAAAATGTCTCGATTAAGTTCCGAGTAGTTTTACCAGCGGCCGCATTGTGTACTTTTTTACTCTTACCTAATTTTCAAACAAATATTTTTACCATATTAGTACTTAGTTTACCTGTGAGTAACCGCATTTTATCTTTTCTGTAACTGTGTGAACTGTGAACCCGTCCGAGGCCGCCCGGGGCCAAAAGAGGGGGTATTATGTGAAGTTAGCACCGACAGGAAAGATATAAATTGTACTTGAGTTGCTAAGCCCAAGTGAATTAGTATTGCATTTCGACAAACGTTCAATGATTCTACATCACTTTTGTCTAAATTCATAGGTCTGGCTAGCTAATTCTTGATGTTCGCCATATTGGGTAGGTTGGTACACAGTGTGGGTGTAAGTTTTGTCGCAAACGGTTGGGTCGCAAACTTTGGGCTTGGATTGGGTTAAGTTGTTTTTTGGGGTGTTTAGTCAAGTTGGTCTTGTCGCTCTGCCGGCTTTTGCCGGGCGTTTTTGTGTTGAGTTAGTATTTTGTCAAGTTCATAATTCTGGTTGAAATTAATGTTTTGTATTAGTTTCGTCGTCAAGTTTTTGTCTAAATTATAATAAACCGTTGTAATCATCTCGCCGATTTCTAGTTGGTCAGGACCGGACAATTCTCCAGCGTCACACACCACAGTTGTTCACCTGTAATCGAGTTCTAGTCTAGAGAGTAAAAGTCAGGCAACAGCATTTTACTAAGTTCAGTAGAGTCAAACTTCACACAGGGAAGAAATGCAGTCCGCAGAGGATCCGCCCTTTCTATTCGTGATTCTCCCAGCAGTCATTCCTCGGCCTGCCCCAATGATCAGTATGGTCCAACCCAGAGCAGACTCTGTACGTTTGATGAAGAACTATAAGATATTAGTGCTCTAATACTTGAATATTTTCTTTCGTGGATTTGAAAGGACACTCCGGACTTTCTGGTTCACTTTCCTCTCACTAACTGTTTGGTATGCTCACCATACCGCCTTTAAGGTAAATTACTTTACCACTACCGCTTGATTACATTCACCAAAGGAGATAATTCCTTCTCTCTTTGCCCCTTGAGTAATTACAAGGTTGCTTGTATTTACTATTTTTGTTCGTTACTTGCATACTTTGGTAATTCTATGTTTATCTGTATTAATCTTTTTACAGGTTCTGTAATAGGAATCTGTATTATTACTAATCCGAAAGCTCCCCAACACATCAGTTGTGTTTCTATTCATTTCAACTCCAGTCGGCGATTATTTAGCGGCTTGTTGGTTCGTTCGATAAACACTTTTCTCGTCTGGGTATACGCTTTGAGTGTTCCTCTACACTTACACTCTTCCCTTCGGGGTTCCCCCGCGGTTGTACACTGTACTGGGTTCATTCAACCCTAAAATTAGTTTGTGTTGTTAGTTGTGTGAGTTTATTGTCTGTCTGGGTCTGACTGTCTGTCAGGGCTTACGCCTACCGTATAGGTATAGGTACGCACTACGCACGTTATTAAATCATTTAACTATGGCTTGTTATTTAGACAAGTTAGATTAGTTGCCTAGCCTAGATACTAGGTAGGTCTATTTCTATCTTACTGTGTAATCTATTTGGTTTAACGAGGCTTCCCCGTCTTGGTTCCTGACAGTCAGGTCCGTTATCTATTGTGCGACAGATCTTCCGACAATTACTTGCCGGGTAGCCATTTGGAGAATCAACATTTGTGCTACATTATTCCGAGATACGATCAATGCATGCGTGACATGTGTGACACAAATGCGGCATGGAACTGTTGTACCCATGTTGTATATGACAGTCTTGGCTAGTCTGCGCCGCTGTGGAGAAATACTCTAGCTTAGCGTTAAAATGATAGCTGTTTTGCACAACGCTCAATCAAATGTGAAATTCTGCTTAAGCTTTGGCTTAGCATAATCAGTGTTTTGAGAGTTGGATAAAAGTTCAGTTCTTAGGTTGGGCGTAAAGCGGGTAGGTCGTGCCGATCCCCCACCCAAGTTCATAGTTTCTTTACAGTAGCTAAATTTTGCATTGCCATAGCCAGTTTCTGTTTATTGTCCGACTTCAATACGAATTTATATTTTCTGCTGAAATTTGTCTTTCTATTCAAAGTTACTTTCAAGTAAAGCTCATGATGAAGCCTAGTCTGATATAGCGCGCGTAGGTAAGGGAGAAGTCGCATCACACACCGCGCCGCGCAGTGATTTGACAATCTTATGGACAAAGTAGTTTATTCGCAAATGTTTAGGCGACGTACATCACATTCTACACCGCGTCCTTACCGATAAATCGATAATGCTGACTTCCAACAGCTTAGCTTCACGTTTCTTTTGTGCTTTAGAAGGCATTTTTGCTCCTCTTTTCTTCAGCATTACAAAAGCAGCCATTGAGAGACCAATACTGGTCACTATAAAATGTATAGCTTACAGAAATTCATGTAATGCTTAATAAAACTAAAACGGTTCTGCAGCTGAACAAAGGATTTTGCAAAATTAAACATGAAATGGACACTAACTGCCAAAATCTGAAATACCAGCAAGAACAGAAACGTGTCAAAATATGGTAGAAGAAGTTCATAGCGTTACCATTTCTTTTTCTGCAATTTCCACTTCGCTGAATATTGACAACGATTTAACTGTATATATTCGTGCAAAATATTAACAAAAAGATGACGTAAATATTTTTTGTGGATCATGGCCATCATACAGTTCTGGGCGATATCTCTTGCATCTTCCTTTTCAAAACCGAAACGTACGAAACGTTGAAAGTTTCTCCAAAAAGGTATGTATTGTCTCAACTTTATGTTGAGTGAAGGAGCATTCGTACTAGGAATGGCATGACTGAATTCATTTATATATATGTTTCAAATTTTATTTAACGGTAGAGGGCTGTAAATGCATTGCGTTCTTATTAACAAGGTATTAATATGAAAAACTGCAATATTGAAACTGTAGAATTTGAAACTTACGTATAGTTGTGATTTCGGACGACCTTAGCACAAGCTGCTGTATAAAGCTACATTTCAAAGGATCTGTGCAAAACCCCCATGGAATTCCGATCACTATGTAACAAACAATGAATACAGCAGCTCCGATACCATTAATTTTAACATTGCAATGTTTAGATTTTCTACAACAAATGATATTTATACAAACTCTGCATTGACAAGTACACCCGCCCAACGATGAGAATATAAACGCGTCCTCTTACGTGACCCACTAACCTGAAATCAAAACTCTGAGGGCAACCAATGCAGAGTTGGAAGTGGGTCGTGGGTACCCGTCGTGGGTCGACTTTCAGATTCGTGGGTTCCCACGGGTCAGAGCGGGTCAACAGTTTTTGTTTTTTGTTTTTTTGTTCACACTAATTTGACGCTAAACGTTGAGCTAATTTCACTAGAAATATTATGATTTGCAATAAATTTTTATTTTTGTCTACTTTTGACGATTGTTTGTATTATACATTATAATATTGCTTATATGATAAAATTGTCGATTCTGGCTGAATCATCAGTCAAAAACATTTCAGTAAAATCTTTCTGATATAGTCATTGGCAATTGACACTTGAGTATATAAGCCAAATCCTTTGATATTCTGCATTGATTGACGAGTCGTTTGTGTGAAAATTAATATCGACAGCTTATGTTTAATAAAGCCTACAAAATTATGTTGACAGTTTCTGCTTACTACACATCCTGCAAATCTGTATTTCCGAAAAGAATTTGAAGAGCTGCTTCCAGGAAATAATTATATAATGTCAAGCTTGGTATTTCGACGTAGTTTGCCGATTTATGATCATTCCTAGTATCATTTGTAGGGATTAAGCAATATGATATCAAGAGTACATAATTGACAAGAGTAAGAAACTCTTATATACTATACTACTAAGCACTACTATATACTACCACTATATACTACTATGTACTAAGCATGTTAGAGATAGACATACTCGGTGTGTTAACTCGGTAAGGTAAGTGAGACCACCCCCCAGTACCTTATTGTGCAACATTTATTATATCAGTAGTATAAAAAGGGGCGTTCTGAAACAGTGGCGTTATTGGCTTTTTGTGGCTTTCCAGCGTTCTGGAACAGTGGCATTAGTGGCTTTTATGTGGCATTAATTACTTAAGGCAAATTCTGAATCAGTGGCGTTCATTGACGTTATTCTTTCCATAACAGTTTCATAATTGGCGTCAGATCTATTTATCGCAATAATTGAGTTTTCGTTTTATTTATATTTGTATATTTAACGTACTTCTTTATCGCTAAATTCATATATTTCCTTGCGCATGCTATTCATAAATTAGCAAAATAACGCGCATGCTATTCATAAATTAGCAAAATAACAAAGTTTATATCTAATATGACAACTTTAACTAATAACTTTAATGTTTAACCTGTTTTCTTTGCTTAAAAGGAAAAAGGCAAGTAGACAACAACATCACTTTTCAATACCACATTTCTAAATGGCGATAGCTGTAATTGCGGTTAGTTGTATTAACTTTGGGTGATATTGCTCTAGAAGTAACTCTTCTAATAAAATTCTCTGAACATGATCAACCCGAAGTGCATCATTTCTTCGTGAGAGCTCCTTACGACCTCGAAAAGCTATCAATGGATCAGCGCGCGACAATTCAATTTGTATCTTTACGAACCTGTGTTCGTTGGGATGCGAGCTCACATCTTGTTGTTGTTGTTGTAAATGCCGGGCTCGTCGGCCGATCGGCCATATGAGTTCACATCCCTATCCACAAGTCCAGCACACGTCTTCGCATTCGCCAGACCCTGTATCCAAGGCAGGGTAGACTAGGTGGGCTGACCAGCTCGGCAGCATAATTTAAGGACAGGGGATTGACGAACATGACGACATGACGAATGCCATGCCCCCGGAGAAGGCAGAATCATTTTGCGCCGTTGACCAGACGGATGCCAAGGAGCACCTGTGGGATCTCCATTTGATGGGGTCCGTGTCCATCGGATTTCCCACGGAGGCGAATTCCATTGCTCCTCGAGCTCACATCTTCGTGACTGGGAGCAAACTATGGATATGATTTCTAATATATTGGATCAATCAGGGATTTCTATGGTTATCACTAAGGGTATGGGACAGTGGAATTTGATTCGACATGCGTTGATGAAGCGACAAAACTTTGTTCGGATTATGGAGGGTGGATCTATTGGACTGCCTAGCTATAATTTAATGCACTGCGAAGAGGGTAAAGGGTGTTGTCCTGACCATATGCTGGAAGACGATGCAAAGCATTGCTCTGCGCATCGAGCCTATCAGTTACTGCATTCATACATGACCAGAAAAATTGATGAAGAAAGTGACTAAATAAAGAACAGTCCTTTCAAAAATCCGTTATGTTATGACTGTTGGAAGCGCAATATTGTGTTATCGGTAATGTATCATTTATTAAGTGATAATGCAACTACGTATTTGTAATAATATTTAAAGTAATAATATGTTTATGTTTAGAGTATACTAAACACAAACGTTTAATTTCTGTATTACATTTCACTAAACAATTAAACAATTAATTTATGTCCATAGGCATAACTACTAATTCCATCTTCCAAGATGTAACGTTTATCATCAAAGGAGGATAAGCTAATTTTGTTTGAAGTATATGAGTACAGTTGATGCTTACACTCCTGATCATATTCATTACATCTCTTCGTAAGGATTTATCAAACAGAGTATGTACATAGTCATCATGTAACAAAACCTTCTTAACTACAGAGTTTTTCACTTTCTTGGCCCTTTTTTTAGCAACACCCCCACAAAGAATGCTATACATTTTAGCACGCAATCCGCAAAACTCAGCAATAGGGCTACCATTCGTCTCATCTTTCATTTTCCCCATAACCTTTTTATTTGTACGAGAAAACAAGAAATAATCGGAAGGGTAATCACTGAAATCAAACAAGTTAGAATCAACATACATATCCTTGTAAATGTCATTACATTCTATAAAATAACATAAGCTATCAGTATCGGTAAATAACAATTTCAAATTACATCCATATTTGGGAACCATATAGTTATAGTGGAAATTGTACATAAGCAACTTTGATAAATCAAGCACAGTAAACCCAACATAAATTGGTTCATTGAGCTCGATTGATGCGTGATTCATACAAACCGCTGCCAAATCTTCGCTGAAAGCGGGATCCCGCTCAAAACGAGGATTTGATACCAGTTTCTGGAATCGCTTCTGCTCTGTTACAAGCTCCACTGTTACATAACCACGAACATTCTCCATGGTCTTACCGAATACCGCGTTATTCAACAATTTAAATAAATTCTTTTCAAAATCAGACTTCGCACTTTTCCGCATCTCCGTGTTAAAGTTGATATAAGGTTGCATCCAGGCTGATTGTCGAAAAGCGAGGACGCGGTGCACATGCAGCAATTTTAAACCCAATGATAAGTATAATTTAAGGTTACGAAAATGTATGATATATTTTTGTTTATCAAATAAATTGGGAACTAGCTTGTGCACCTCACCAACTTTACCATTGAGATCAGCTTTCAAATTCTTGCAATAAGAAGACAACATGTCATCAGTAATTTTCATTTTGTCTGAAGAAAAATGGGTATGAGTTGTGTAACTCATGTAATTCTTTAGGATACCCCAAATCAATTTCTAAAACATATCCCTCCTCACCCTCCTCATCCAATTCCTCCCATTTAATTTTGTCAATTTCCGATGAAGAAAGCCAACGAAAGTTGGAACACGGTTGTTTTTCACTCATTGCCCAACCATACAAATTGTTGGCATCGAGATATAATCTATATGATGTAGGTTTTCCACAATTATAATTAGATAGGTAAGGATTATTCGCTTTGGCGTACCTGTGTGAAATCATGGCAACAATTCCTTGTTAAAAACATATACTGGTTGCTTTCCTTGGAAGCTCCAGCTTTATGTCAGTCAGCTTTAGGCAAGCATCCCACCCAAAACTAGGTAGCGTGATGTAATGGGCAGGATCCAAGCCATAGTGCTGACAGCAAAAACTGCGAAAGTTCTCAAAGACATCAGCCAAGAGAATTACATCAGTAAACAGATACAAATCATTATATTCACCAGAAGACTATTCACATTAAAGCTATCCCAAACAAGACGTGCATGAGCATTAGTCAGATTCAGAAATGTCATCATCAGTTAAGATACTGTGCAAATACATCCTATCAGGGAGGTTCAGTTCACCAAACTTGGACCAACTGTTCATACAGTCATAGGGTATATACCCTTCCGTGTTAACAGCCTCCGCTTATTTTCATCGGGAATAAGCGTTGTTAGTATATGTAGTTGTTGTGGTTCTAGGTTGCTAACCAAAGTATCTAAGGAAGCCATAAGAAATTGGCAACTGTCGATAAATCGAAGTTGCCATGGTGAATTTTCTTGTCCATACCCTCCTAACACCCGTTCTGCTTCCGTTTCATCATCAGAATCTTCTTCACCGTATTTCTTCTTCGGAGTTGTAACAGCAAAACTCAAGTAATCCTCCAAACCTTTAGCGATGGCTGTCATTCTCAATCTTCTAACGTTACACACTTTCCCTACTTCCTGCATGATCAGGTGCCCGTCGTATCGTCTGAGATTGTTAAAAATCACTGTAATATCTCTACTCAATCGAAATTGTTGATTGCAAAAATTGTGGGCAGCTCCTCGAAATATACCGCAAATATGACACTGATCACGGACACGATCTTCATTCATCATTTTCCCACATAAGTAGCAGTTTCGAGAAGTTCCAAACAGAGCTTCTTCATCTGATGTAAGCTTCAGTGGCTGTGGGTTGCTGTAAGTAGATGCATAATTTTGTGCACAATCGATTAGAGCGTCAAGAAATTTATCCACACAGTCGGGTCCGCGATAAATCGATGGAGATCAAATCTTCAAAGTGTCATTCCCACAGCATTGCTGCACAGTAATCATACCATAACCGCAAGGAGTATGCTTCTGATATGCTGTTGTGTACGATCTTGATGAATTTGGTTCACAAGAATCAATAGTTTCTGTTAAACACTCAAAGTCTGCGTAAACAGCCAGTAGTGTTCGAAGAGATCGCTGCAGATTCTTAAAATATAGCTGATCATTGTTAGGCATCACGGTTTTGCCAGGCTTATTTGTGAGGCATCTATCTAAATGATCGCTTAGCTTCTGTTCTGAATTACATGGTTGTAGACACCTTCGACAAAAGTACTTTTTCTTATGTCCACCACGTTGATCACTTAGTAATCGATCCAAATCCTTGATCCAAGAATAATGACCATTGTTAAGGAGCTGATCAAAATGTTTAGCAAACTGCTGCTTTGACAGGTAGAGTGGAAGGAAGTTTTTATCTTCTAGTCCAAACACGTTGATGCTCATCTTGTTGGCAATTTCAAATCGATAAACATCCTTAACTTTCACAGGTTCTTCTATACCGCTCATCACGAGTTCATTCCTGAACGCTTCATATTTAGTGACCCGATGAGGGTTATCTTGATGTGGATGCAAGGCTGCCAAGAAACTCCACAGGAAGCATAAATTATCTGTATTCTGTACGTTTACCACTGCTTTCTTTGATTGGACCCACGGCGGTAGTGGCTGATAGGAAGATCCAGCAAGTGGTTGATGGCGTACAACATGAACGTCTGCATGTAGTATTTTCTCTACCACCCAATCCTAATTTCAGGAATGCATCTAAATTCTTTTCAACTTCATTTTCAGCTGTCTTTAAATCAGTTGAAATTGGAGATCCTGTTTGCACATCTCTTGCTCTGCAGCAAACGTGGCTTTCAATAACCTCATTCAAATTAGTAGCTCTATGCGGTTTAACTTCAACACAGAGCCAATATTTCAATCCACCCAATTGATTGCATTCCCTTTCCAAAAGTCCACTTAAGGGGTGGGGTCCACCATGAAAAAATTTGTAGTCACGGATTTCGCTCATTTTTACACATAATGTAGCCACACATGTTGTGCGTACCAAGTTTAAATATTGAGTTGTTTCATCCATGTCTCCGCGAGTTACGAGCTATCAACTGCTTGCAATTGTAATAATGGGCGAAACGAGGATACCGCTTGAGACTGAAGCAATTTCCTTAAACAGTCTTCGATTTTGGAGCTTCAATGGGTTGTACATTTGAAAATTGCACTAAAGAATTAATTTTGCCCCGGTGTTGGCAGGCTAAACGTGATTTCATGCCTTTTTAACGACCTTTAGGGAGCAGCAAAGCCAATGTTGAGGTTAGATCACAAAACCCTTTAACAGCCATTAACTTCAATTTGGTGCATTTGCGGACCATAGCCCAAGAAGAAAAAATGTTCCCCGCATTAAGGGCTTTCGATTGATGTCAAATTTGTCATGTTTTGAGAAATTTGAAAAAATCGATATTTTTGCTATATGGGTGCCAGTCCGACAGATTGGGATGCAGCGACCACGTTGGGCTACTTAGCAGAAATAATTGTCGTCAACACTGAACTGCAGCCACCAGAAATAACGTAAAACGAGATATTTTGGCATTTGGCAGCTGCTGATTGCATTGGTCTCACGTAATAGGCAAAAAATCGAAAAAATTCAAAATTTTGGTAAAAAACCAAATTTAGTGTCAAAAAGTCTCGAAACTGGGCAAAGATTATGAGCATCATTTGGTATCGTTAGAAACGTCTATTTATATACTTTGATTTGTTGGAATTAGATTTTTGATTTAAGCCTTTGATTTTTTGTAATCCTCGCTCAAAGTTACAACCCCCCAGTTTCCACTAACGAAAAACGTCAATTTTCGCAGTCAGCAGGATTCAAAAATTATTTTAAAAAATTCAAAGGCCTAAATCAAAAATCTAATTCCAACAAATCAAAGTGTATAAATAGACGTTTCTAACGATACCAAATTATGCTGATAATCTTTGCCCAGTCTCGAGATTTTTTGACACTAGTAAAATAATTGAAACTTTTCCAGTTTCCTATGTTTAACACATGAGATCTCAACTTTGAAGTGAAATTACTCATTAACCGTAAAAGACCCGACTTTAATTTCAAAAACTCGTTAAAATATACCAATCGGAGAACAAAATATGTGAAAACGAGCAAAATCGGAGATTGTCGAAAAGTCGGCCAAAAATGGACCCCCCCCTTTAAGTGATCAAATGTTCAAAATATATTTGAAGGTCCCCATAAAACTGCCGCGGGACAAGGCGGTATCCTCGTAACCAACCATGAAATACTCTTTCCAAGGAAATTTCTTCAAATCCGCCCTGTTTATCATCTTGAACCGCTGCAGATTCTGGCAGCTCCATTGCTAAAAGTTCGTCATCACTTGTGGAAATCTCAGGCATTGGCATATTAAACAATTCTTCATTAGATTCTGTCATGCTGTCGTGGTTCGTGGACGTTGATGGATCAGAAGTCGTCTGCCCACTCGGTTCATGAATTCTGTGATGTCTCTCAAGACTGTCTTTTCTTGAAAACGCTTTGCCACAGAATTCACATTTCCATACTTGCTTCTTGTGCACACTCCGAACATGTCTGTGTAAATCTGGTTTCCTACTGAACACCCTGCTGCAAATTTCACATCGATGATCTAAAACGTTGTCCGCCATCTGTTTCAGTCGATCTAACTCTTCCGCTGTTTATTCTTGTGTCATTCTATAAAAACAGAAAACAATAACTACATACTTACCAAAACCATTCTGTTTCGCAATAATAAAAAACTTCTTGCTTCAGTTGCAATCAAAACCGTCCATATGAAACTCAATCCAAAACAAATTTTCTGATAAATCACCAATATTTAAAAACTATTTAAGGGCACATTTCATTTTAATGAGTTCGCGATGAATGTGGTAATCAGTGTTATTGTTTCATTTGCTATATTTATAACGATACTGATAGTATCGCTTAAATATACATGTAGAGACAAGAGATTTCATAGTTACAACAACAACAACAACAACAACAGTAGTCTTGACAACATGCCGTGGGATATACTCCGTGGCTATCGAATGTCAATCATGAAAGAGACTCACAATAACAAGGTTGTTTTGAAGATTATTGTTGAAACTGCTATCAACCCTCATGCTGTTTGTGGTGAACGTTTGCTAATTTTTTTGGAAGACATGGCTAAAGATATGTTTAAACGTCTCAATCTTACCAGCAAAGTTGAAGGAGAATGTCAACTTGGTTCTTACATACGACACTTTTACTGGAATCCACCTACCGTTTTGGATATTATCCATACATTCATGAGATTAGACATTGAAGAAGTTTTCGACAATGAGTCATCAATTGTTTGCTACTTTTTTAACCTACTGCCCTAGATTCGAGGAGTATATATATGTGTGTATATGTAATGAAGTGATGTTAATAATCAGTTTGTATGGAATCTGTTGTGCGTGTTGCTACTTCGGAGCTACGTCGAAATTCCAACGTGAGGCGATTGCGAAACAGTATGAGAGGTTGGGACGGGAGAAGACGGGTGAAACTAGTGATCACCATAGGATAACGTGGGGGGAATGGGGGGGGTGCAGACCCCCCCAGACCGACAAAAAACGGGTAGACCCCCTCAGCGAAAAGGAAAAAGGGCAGACCCTCTCGTCCAGAAAGCAAAAAAGGGTAGACCCCTCAGCAATTTTCAGTGAAAATTAGTAATTTTTTAGCAAATTTTAGCCATTTTTTCAAAAAATTTCTTAAAAATCCCTAAAAACTGCCATTTTTTGCTAATTTTTGGTCAAAAAGCTTAAAAATTCGGAGTTTTTGTAATTTCGGGGCATACCCCCTTAAAATTTTGGATTTTTTCGGGGGTAGACCCCATGCCGAGTTCGGGGTAGACCCCCCCAGAATCGGACCCCGTGTTAATGTATGGTGATCACGATTCCAGCATTGAAGATCAGACTTATACGATTAGTGCCTACTGGCCTCCTTCTGCAACCTTCTGCAGGTGGGTTCCACAATCACCACCACCGAAGAACCTTGACGAGTCTTTTGTTTCGGAGATGATGGCTGTCACCAACACTGAACCAACGGCTCCTTGGGAAAGACTTTATTTACTTGCTTTTGCTAAGGAAGTGGAGCGATTGGCTAGATACTATTCTAAAAATAATTTTGAATGCCTCGGATGTCTGCCTACATGTCTCTCACAGCAAGATCATACGTGCCTCGATGCCTATCAAAACTACTTGGATAGTCACTTTCAGTATTTGGTCTAGGATGTTGTCGATAGGGAAAGCGTATTGAAGAGAACAAGTGCGCCTATCGATATGGATGAACCAGAGCAGTGGGATATCTGCTCTGTTGACTTTAACTGCAGAACCATATGCCGTCCTTTAATTTATCTTGCTATTTAAAAGGATTACGTAATGTTCCCCATTGAATGGAGAAAAGCTGTTGACAGTGTGCATATATAAGCAATTATTGTATGTGTAAAACTACTGTAAATAAAAATAAATAAATAAAATGGACGTGCGTCTTTAGTGTCCTTTTAGTATGTTAGTGGTTGGACCCTCTGGTAGTGGCAAGTCTCAGTTTACTTCAAAACTGTTACAAAGTCGATATCTAATGAAAGACTTACCCACGAGAATTGTTTGGTGCTACAGTGTACGACAACCACTTTACAGCAAACAAGACTATGAATTTAGACAAGGACTGCCGGAAGAGGAGCTTCTAAAGGAAGGAAACATGCTAATAGTCTTAGATGATTTGATGAGTGAGTCTGCAGAAGTGCTGGCAAACATTTTCACAAAGTATAGCCACCACTATAATATCAGCTGCATTGCGCTTCTTCAAAACTTGTTTCTAAAAAACTATCGCACAATTTAGATTAATGCAAACTACATTGTCTTAATGAAAAATACGTGATCGAGCGCAAATTACCCATTTAGCAAGACAGGTCTTTCCAGGAAAAGGTAAATTTCTGACTGAGGCTTTCAAAGATGCTACTAGAGAACCCTATTCCTATCTGCTACTTGACTTTAAACCAGAGTCTCACGATCAGACTCGAGTCGTTAGCAGCTTTCTACATGGCGAAGAGCCCGTAGCCTATATAAGCAAGTAAAAATTTTATTTTATTTGCGCTAAGTTTGTTGTAATTATCAGTATGGGTATATTTCGCCTGCGGAAACACTATACAAAGCTAAAGTCGGTTGCTGAAACACCTCGCGGTCATCGCAAATCTCTACTTAATTGCGCTAGTGATGATTTTCATCGCTGTATATGCGAGTGTGCACTAAACATTTTGAAGGGAAATGTTCCTGTAACTGTGCACCAAAAGAAACACCTAAGTCGATATAAGCAGATTCTTAGAAAAATAACTAGTCCTAGAAGTGGTATAAAACACAAACGCAGACTGCTTGCTCTCATACCCGCAATTGCAGGTGCGATTGGGTCTTCACTGGGAAGATGACAAGCTTCAGGAAAATGAGACTAGTCCCATATGATAGCAACTGGAAGAAACCGGTTGCTAACAAACTGACACAACTAAGGACTGATATGGACAATATTCTATTACATAAAGGAAGTGATGAAGCTTTGAAGAAGTTTCAAAAGCTGTTCTCACAATATAGACATTATCTTGGTAAAACACCAAAAATAAATCCTCAACCTGAAGCAATTGTGTCAAAAACATTTGACGACGTTGATTTTGCCAGTTTCTCTGATGATGAACCAATGATTGACGAACAGGAATTGACAGCAGTAACAGATCAGCTCTCCAGAAATCCAGACATACTTACTTAGAATGATTCTGGTGAAATCCTTTTCCACAACGTGCGAGTACCTAATACAAACATAGTGAATTTGCTTGAATCCTACCTTACTGGTACCACAGGAGAACCTGGTCAGACCATATTTCAAGCTGCTCTTGAAGAAATGCAGGTAGATAAACCATCTCGGAAACGTGAAGCAAGTCCAGCACCTGATGAAGCTATAAAACGACTGCATTTAGGAAAAGTAGGTACCAGTATTCAAAAGAGTTTACATAAACGCTGGCTGAGAAAGCAACTGGCAGCAAAGCAACACCTGACGAAAAGACGATTGATCGCAAAGTAGCTGGTAAGAACAAAGTATTTAGGTAAACGACAGTTGGATCCTGAAAACTATTCATCAAAACGACCTACTACTGAACATCGATTTCATAGAAGTCATCAACCCAAATGGATTGGTGAACATCAAGTTGAAGGAAAGCGCACCAAGTCTAAAGGAGGATCCTTGACCAAAAAAGCAAAAATTGTTAATTTTGCAAAACGGAAGCGACAGGACGATTGGCCAGAACGTTTTGAACCTAAATCTAAAATATTTAGATGGATGCAACTTTGAGTCACCCCTATTATACTCCTGGACTACCTACCGCCTATTCAGGAGCATCTCGCCTTGTGAAAACAGTCAAAGACAAGCACAAGGTCAAAGAATGGCTACTTCAACAGGATCCATATACTCTTCATAAACAAGCAAGGAAGAAGCTAAGCATTGAACCTAGAGTATATGCCAGTGGAATTGATGCGCAGTGGGTTTCTGATCTCTGTGAGATGGGTAACATAGCTAAATACAACGATGGATTTCGCTATATAGACTATATACGCTATATATTGATGTGTTTTCTAAATATGCCTGGACTAAGCCTGTGAGAACAAAAAGCGGGATGATGTTACGGAAGCTTTCCAGAATATTCTCATTCAAACAATTCGAAGGCCTGAAAAGTTGAAAACTGATCGTGGAAAGGAGTTTTACAACCACAACTTCCAACAGTTACTCAACGTGAACGACATTGATCACTTTTCCACTTACAGTGTTCACAAAAGCGCCACCATAGAAAGATTCAACAGAACCTTAAAAAATTTGTTGTATCGATATTTTACAGCAAAAAATACTTATCGATGGTTGTAAGTTTTGCCTGATATGCTTCAAACTTACAATTCCCGTGAACGCAGAAGTATAAAGATGGCACCGAGGGATGTGAGCGTCTCAAACGACGCAACTGTATATAACAATTTGTACAAAAAGAAGAAGGTGAAAAAGGAAGACAGGTTGTACGAAGGACAGCTGGTTAGAATGAGCAAAGTGAAGATACTGTTTGAGAAGGGTTATCTACCAAACTATACTGAAGAATTGTTCAAGATGAGTGAGGTTATACCTGGCAATCCAAATCGCTATATCCTAAAAGATCTCATGGGTGAAACCATAAAAGGGAAGTTTGTTGCACAAGATCTTCAACCAGTTGACAAAGGGTCGTTTCACAAAAAACTTAAACTACTTAACTTAAACGACTTAACTTAAACTACTTAAACTTCTTAAAAAATTCGTTTCATAAATAAATGGCTTAAACTACTTAAACTACTTAAACGGCTTAGCGACTTAAACGACTTAACTTAATCGACTTAATTTAAGTAGTTTAAGTAGTTTAAGTCATTTATTTATGAAACGAATTTTTAAGAAGTTTAAGTTAAGTCGTTTAAGTTAAGCCGTTTAAGCCGGTTTTTAATGAAACGAATTTAACTGTACTATCAAACTGATGGTATAAGAAGAAATTGTTGGCTGTGGTATTTATAACGATACACAGGTTTCTGATGAGCTGAATACACTAGTATAGAAATTTGGCACAAGAAGAAAATTTATTCGCCAAAAATATTTGTCAAAACTACGGAATAGGCCAAAAATTTTTGTGCCAGAAAGATGAAGTACTGGGCCGAGGGCCATTTTTTGGATTTGGCGCAGTAGCCCTTACCGCTTCAAAAAATCCGCCGAATGACTCGAAATTTTAAAACTTTGCAATTTTCTCGCAACTGAGGAACTTTTAGCCCAATGTTCTAGCCCAAACCAAGAAAAAGTCCTTTCTCCAATGCGAATTTTCATTCTGCCAAAATTTGCTCGAATCCATTGAGTAGTTGTCGAGAACTTGATGTTCAAAACACAATTATATATAGCCGTTTAGCCAAAATAATTTTTCAAATAAATATCTAGCTTATGGTGGTATCCTTTTCTGCAGTAATTTTTAAAAAGCTATAACTTTCGCAGTTTTGGGAGTTAGAAAGAGCGGTTTTAGGCTTAAAGTCAGTACTTTCAATGAGTTTGCGAAACCAGCAAAACTTTTTGCGTACTTTTTGAGAAATCGACGATCAAAACAAAATAATTGCAGTTTTGCCAAAATGGTTTTTTGGCCAATTTTCTAGCTTAAAGCAACGAACACGAATTCGGTAGAAATTTTGAAAAGACAGAGAAAAAACCGGGATTGATCCCAAAATGTTAAAGAGCTCCAAAATATTGTATTTGGAAGTTCCATCCATTTTCATAACTTGATGTCCGTTGGGTTAAATACACAAACCGATACCAGCACCTTAAACAGCCAGCTGTAACCAGCAACCACTAGGCCTTGGTGAAATATTTGAGCATATTTGAGCTAATCAAGCTTTGTTCAGGAGGATGGTTTTTATTAATTTAACAGTTGATACAAGCTGAAATCAGCCAAAAATACTGACTTTTGAAGTATAAACAGACTTTCAAACCCGTCGTGCTTTCATTGATATTGTAGAAATAAAGTCCTCGTTGAGAGCTTTCGAACGATATAAGAATGACTTTTCAACTCCCGAAATTGCGTAAGTTATGAAGCTTTTAAAATGGGCATTCAAATGCGCATTCTTTCGTTAAGTCGTTTAAGGTGCTGGTATCCCTTTGTGCAGTGCTTTTGTGGGTATATTTTGAAACGCTATAACTTTCGCAATTTTGCGAGTTGGAAAGAGCTTTATACATCATTTTAAAGCTTATAATATGTAGATTCTCATAAGAGTACGAAACTAGCAAAATTGGCAAAAAATAGCAAACATTGTCTGACATACTAACATCTTACAGGCAGAATACAGACCAAAAATTTTTGAACATCGATTTCTCAAAACTGTGGAATCGGCCGAAATTTTTTCTTGTGCGGACCTCTAAAGGACATGTGGGCCGAGGGACATTTTTTTGGATTTGGCTCAGCAGGTCTTAACGGTCAAGAAAATCCACTAAATGTGCGGTGATACGAAATTTCGCAACTTTGCATTGAGTTTTTTCGCAACTGGAGATGTTTTAGCTCAAACCAAGAAAAATGTCCCTCCGCAATAGTGCGAATTCTCACCCTGCCAAAAATCACGCCAATCGATTGGGTAGTTTTTGAGAAATCGATGTTCAAAACAAAATAATCGCAGTTTTGCCAAAATCGTTTTTCTGCCAAATCTCTAGCTTAGAGCAACAAACTCCGGCTAATAGACATTGATAAAATGTGCAATGAGACTGTGTATCGATCGAGTATGAATAAACCAAAATTGTCCATATGATTTGGCAGTAATTTTGAAAAAACTGATTTTCTCGAAAACGGCCATTTTTGGACCCCAAAAATCGTTTTTTGCTTATACTGACTTAACCACTAGAGATAGCTCAAAAGTTGTAAAAGCAAAAATGTTCATTTCTGTGCCCTCTATCCAGCCATACCAACCAATCCGGTGTGTCGACTATGTACTGAGAGAATAATGGCAAAAACCAAAAATTTCTTATCTTTGCACCTAAAAATGCGGGACTGGTCCCAGAATGTTAAAGAGCACCGAAATAGTATATTTGGAAAGTTTCATCCACTTTCATAAAGAATTGAAGCCTATAGGATCAAATTTACACAAAGCGATACCAGCACCTTAAGCCCCGTAAATCTACGGAGCTTAAAAATGACTGATTTTGAACTGCATTTAAGCGGTCTACTTAAACTACTTAAACTAAGTAGTTTTTATGAAAGCAGCTCTACTTAAACGGCTTAAAGTTTAAGTCGCTGAAAGTTTAAGTAGACCTGTATTTGTGAAACGCCATTTCACTTAACTTTTAAGTAGCTGGTTTTTTGTGAAAGGGGGTCTACTTAAACGACTTAAGTTAAGTCGTTTAAGTCCTTCAAGTCGTTTAAGTAGAAATTGGTTTCACAAAAACCACTTCGTTTAAGTTAAGCCGTTTAAGTACTTTTTGTGAATCGACCCAAAGACTCAAACAATATCTTTAAGATTGAAAAGATTTTGCGAACACGTAAAGGTCCTCAGGGTATTGAGTACCTTATCAAGTGGCAATGATATTCAACAAAGTTTAATTCATATGTCCAAGAAACCGACATTGTAAGTCTTGCGTGATGTATCTCTTTCTACCGTCCAATAGCTCTATGGACCACTTTCCCAATAAAACGTTGGCAAACTTTAGAGTGAAATTGGCTAAGCCAATGATTTTGCACGGACAACACGAAGTAGCCTTAGTGGAGTTGATTTATCCAAATTCCTTCCTAACATTCCAATCTTCTGATGCTGTTATCTATTTTCACGATGGTGAAAAATCTGAATATAAAGTTACAGGCAAGATTGTGCTTCGATCTGGACATTATTCATCTGCAGAAGAACTTGTTGATCAATTACAACAATTCAACAGCATGGGAGTCCACATTGATTGGGTACCGGAGAAGAAGCGTTATCGAGTCAAATATAGTGAGCCAAGAGAGCTTGATCACATTTCACTCAGTCCTATACTATCCTACATCCTTGGTTTTAATTCTGGTTCAAATTACTACCATTTTCCTGCTGAGTCCACTTATGCAGACTTTCCACCTAACTTTGGGAGTGTTCAAAAGAGCATGTTTGTGTACTCGGATTTGGTTGATTATCAAAGAGTTGGAGATACTATGGCTCCATTACTTCGTGTGGTAAATACATCGGCTAATGCTACAGGTGTGAGTATTTCTGAAAAGTATATAAAGCCCTACTATCTTGATATGAACAAGTCTTCGATTGAAGTTGTTCATATCCAAATCCGAACTGCAAGCGGTTTGCCATTCCCATTTCTCAGCAGCAGTCCTTTAATTGTGAAGCTTCCTATTAGACCAAAACTGTTGATATCGTAATGCATCCTCACAATCAGCAGGTGGTGAATGACTATTATGCGAACCAGGCTTCTGGCAATCTTGCATACTTTTCGGGACCCTCTGTCCAACAGGGACACGGGTTAGGTGGACTATTTGGTAGCTTGTTCCGCGGTGTAGTTCCATTCTTCACTAAAACCGTTGCTCCACTATTAAAATCCGGTGCTAAAGCGATTGGGCGTGAGGCTCTGCTTACGGGTGCTAATGTTGCGAGAGATATTGCAAAAGGGGAGGATCCAGTTCAATCCTTAGAGGCTAGAGGAAAACAAGCAGGAACCAGGCTGTTACAGAAAACTGTTCGTAAAGATGACAAATTGATTGGTAAAAGACCTTCTTCGAGAAAAGGTATAAAAGAAAACAAAGAAAGAAAACGTCAGGCTCAAGACATTTTTAGTCATGGCACTCATTCATGAAAGATCGTGCCCATGTGTTTCAACTCACTTGGATCTGTTTAAGTTACCGGGTACTCAAACCAGTCAGGAGAAAAGTAACTATGTACCTTATTATCCCATGGCAAATACTACAGATGATGGACCGATTGAGTTTGATATTAAGCCATCTCCACACTATACTGATTTGTCTGATACAAGACTCTATATTGCAGCTAAAATTGTACTAGCTGGTAGTGGAACTGCTTTTGCTAATGACGTAAAAGTTGCACCGGTCAATATGCTATTACATGCACTATTTTCTAAGGTGGATGTCCACGTATGCAATCGAATGATTACTCAGAGTACAGGAACATATCCGTGGAAGGCAGCATTTGAAACTCTATTAAACTTTGGCAGTGATGCAAAAGGAAGCCAACTAAATTCCATCATGTACTATAAAGATACAGAAATGGAAGATGTGAACGCGGCTGCATCAGCTAGCAATACTGGTTTGGCGAAGCAGCAGGCAGTAGACTGTTTGAACTATACGGACCTCTTCATGTGGATTTGTTTTTTCAAGATAAGTATCTATTGAGTAATGTGCCTATTCGGATCAAGCTTGTCAGAAGTTCCCCAGAATTTTGTTTAATGTCTCGGGAGGATGTGACGTCAGAAGCTTAAAATTGAAATCAATGAAGCTATACTTTGGATACGCCATGTGCAGATTGCTCCTAGCATCTCGTTAGCTCATGAAAAAGCCTTGTCTCTTGGGAATGCTTTGTACCCAGTTAACCGAACTGAAATTGAAGTGCTTACAATTCCATTCAACACCCGATCTGCGTCGAGAGATAATTTTTTGCAGGACGCATACCGAAGAAGTTGGTGTTTGCAATGATTACAAATAATGCTATGAATGGGCGCTATACCAGCAATCCATTTAAGTTTCAAACATTTGATATAGACAATTTGGAGTTAACTATTGATGGAGAACCGGTGGCTGGCTGACCTATGAACCTAAGTGACAAAAGAATGATCAGAGCATATGCAAACCTATTTAACATAAAGAACAAGTCCTACTCTGATTCTCTAACAGATATAAGCTATCCTAATTTTCAAAATGGTTACTCAATGTTCTACTTCGACTTAACTCCAGACGGCTGTGGTAATACTTCACGTCATTTGGAACTGAGTAGACAAGGAAACTTACGACTGAGTCTACAGTTTGCTAGTAATCTGGTGCAAACAATCAATTTTATCGTCTATGGTGAATTTGAAAGCATCATTGAGATATCAAGGTCTCGTGAGCTGTTGATGGACTACAAGGCCTAATGAATACGCTGGAGATTCAAAGGTTGTTGGTAAGGGTTCCTAACTTCAAGGGGGTATTTCCGAAGGATGAACTGGTATTTGATGGTCCTGGTGGTTTTGTGGTAAATACGGCCCCTTCTTCTCATCCCGGACAACATTGGGTGGCAATCTATAATATCCCTATCAACGGGCAATCGGAATTCTTTTGCTCCTATGGAATGAATCCTAAACTATATGGACTTACACTGACTCAATGTGTATATAATACTATACCTTTACAGTGCATTGATAGTAGTGCGTGCGGTGGGAAAGAATGTAACAAAAATGACAAATTTGTGGAAAATTTGGTGGATACGCTTTGTAAACTACGGTGATTGCTTTAGCTAAATTGTTTGTCATGCTAGATGCTTTTATTAAAAACGTATTGGAAACTTGTAGTTGGTTAGGATGGATTAATAAAAAGTACACATCTGGGTAATGAGAAAGTCCTCCCCCAACCTCAAGCTATAACAAAACTCATCGGATCTTAGCATCTGAATTTAAATTCACGTCAAAATTGATACTTTTTACCACTTGATTGAGGTAGAATTACTTTGAGAAGCAGTTTGTACAGGTTTACTTCTCCTTCCTGCTAAAATGAGGGTTCGAAAACTAATAGACACCTACAGTGACACTTACTCTGAGTTTGCATCAGATCATTCGAATCTTAAGAAATCAATATTTGTCCAGATTCAGTCAATGATAAAAGTATACAGTTGCACAGTAATCTATAGTAAATGAGAGATTGTGGCTCAAGATAAACTCTAAGATAAAAAGTATACAGGTGTTCAGTTAGCAGCAGTGGCTGAGAGTTTGTGCCTTTCTGATGTGAAATGCCTCTTTTATATAGGAGCAATTTAGGTTAGTTTGCTACTTCAGTGAACTGAATTCAGTGAATTTGTGTTAGTCGTTAGCTAGAGGGCAAACGAGAGACACCTTGGTATGCTTTGAGCTAGCTAAATTCGAAGTGTGTGATGTCATTAATGTACGTCGTTAGGTGATGCAATTGTACTAATTTGCTGTCGACATAGGATCCATAAACTAATGGTTACTCTTTGTTGTCTCAGTTTATAGTTTCACACTGTTAAAATTTTATGATACTTTAAAATGATTCAGTTTTGCAGAACAGTTATGTAACTGATTTAAAATTAGAACGAAATTAACTTGAGGTTACGTTGAATTCCACTTATGGGTGTTCGATATTTTAAGTAAACGTAACACCGATAAACTTCTCAACTTCTTTTGTATTTGTTACAGTAACCTAATTCACAGCCTTCAAGTAGCAGTATTTAAGACTTTGCATTCGTGCTTCGAAACATTCGTTTTACTCAACTGACTTCTGAAGTGTTTCTTAATTTCTAACGGTACTGCCATGTCTAAAGGAAAAGTTATTGCTCAGTTCGTTTTATCAGCCAACAAGTCCGTGGAGCTTCTATCTCTGGACAACAAACCCGTATCTGTACAGCTGAGAACTGAGCGT
This sequence comes from Trissonchulus latispiculum, assembly GCA_030248195.1. Lineage (NCBI taxonomy): Eukaryota > Metazoa > Nematoda > Enoplea > Enoplida > Ironidae > Trissonchulus > Trissonchulus latispiculum. The sequence continues at coordinate 285 of JASAND010029300.1, read as the reverse complement.
GCCGATGGTCAAGAACAGTGTATCACTCTCACTCAAGATGAATTTTCCGAAGGTGCTCGACAGTGAAGAAATGGTGCACCTCAAAGCTGGTGCGAGAAGAGGAGATGGGGAGAATGGATGGCGTCATGCTTGGTCACGGTAGAGTGGTTCCGTCTCTACCTATCCAGGGAAGGCAGTAGGTCCACATTCGAGCATGGTGGATTTTTCCAACGGAGGGGCGAGGTTTTCCTAGCCAGTTGTTTGGAGTTGGTTATAACGAGAGGAGTGAGTAACATTGGTGGATTT